>VXBB01002629.1:0-41340 GCA_013399915.1 Illadopsis cleaveri | reverse complement strand
GTGAGCGGTCCGGGGCACAGGGGATGTGCCGGCCCGTTCCGCTCCCAGCGGCTGTTCGGGGCTGCGGGGGCGTTTCTCGGCGCAGGGTCGGTCCCGCGGTTCCTCCTGCTCGGGGAGGTTTTTGGCAATCACACCCACGTTCTGTGCCCTTCCCAGTGCTGGCCGTTGCCACATCTGACGGGCAGGGAATCTGTTTCTATCTCCTGACACGCGCTTCTTGGTTTATTTGTTTCCTTCAGTATTTACGACATCGCGTTCAAGCCTGATGGGACCCAGCTGATAATTGCTGCTGGAAATAGGCTGCTGGTAGGGAAACCTTCCTGTCCTCTCTCCTTTATAGCTGTAGGAGCATGATTTCCTTCACATTAACTTATGAATATAACCTTTCTGAAATCCCCTTATCTCTGTCAGTGCAGCCTCACAGCAACATACATATTAATGCAGGCCAATTCTAAAGTGTTTTGAAGCTTTTTAATATTTCTTACCAAGTTTTAAGCTCTATTTCCAAAAGTAATGAGATTTAAGTTATTTGTGTCATCTCATCCTCTTGTGCCGTGCCTGGGGTTTGAGATCCATGAACCTGCCCCTAGTCCTGGCACAGAGTGCAGGGGCTGTGCTGGGGCAAGTTTCATTAAAATCTCTGTGTCAGGGGGAGAGATTCAAACCCATGTCCTGGCATTGTGGTGACAGGAGAGATGTGGAAAAGCTCACCTCAAACTGTTTGTGGGTCCTTGGGGCTGCTGCAGGAGCAGCTCAGGACCAGCCGCTCACAGGTCCTGCAAAGTTTTCAGATGGGGCAGGTGTAGGAACTGCAGGAAGGGATGGATGAGGTGGAGGGATGATGGATGGATTGTAGAGGTGGAGTTCAGCACTGCAGGACAGCAGGTGTTATTTTCAGAGCTAACAGAATCATGCATTTAGTGATGCTCCTTTGCAGTAATTTATTATGCTTAAACATCAAATGTGTAGAAAGATGTTTTAACAGCAAAATGTAAAATACAAAAATAAAAGATAAAAAGCCAATAAGATGTAAAACAAGCTGCCAAACAAGCTGTTGAAAAATATCCTTTGTGCATGTTATTTCTAGTACTGACTTCTTTCTTTCTAATAAGTATCATGTTACAGAAAGCTTTTTTTGTGCTAGAAAATGTTTTGTCTTGTATGAACTGTATGAAATCCAAAAAGCAGACACAAAAGGAAGTGTCTAATCTCTTGGCCTTCAGTAATTTTATATCCCAACCCTCACACTGGAGGTGTTCTAGGCCAGGTTGGATGGGGCTTGGAGCAACCTGGTCTAATCAAAGGTCTCACTGCCCCATGGCAAGGGCATGAACTGAGTGAGCTTTAAAATTCTTTCCCACCAAAATGTGGTTCTGAGATTCACTGAAGGGTTTTTTTGTGTAAGTTCTTTGGTTTGTATGTTTGCATTGGTTTTTTTTTCTCCCCATTTGAACAGGTGTATGATACTTCTGATGGAACCCTGATTCAGCCTTTGAAAGGACATAAAGACACTGTGTACTGTGTGGCTTATGCCAAAGATGGTAAATAGCACCTTGGGGCACTGTTATCCTGGTTTGTGATTGCCCACTGAAAATGGAGAAATGGGGGTTGTTTCAGTCACAGGGTGGGAGTGCTGGGGGTTTGTTCTTTAGCAAATGCTGGGGTTTGTTGTCCAGTGGAGGGTGTGATCTGCTGTGCACATGCTACCTGCACAAGTACCTGTAAAGTCACCTGCGATCCCAAGAGCTGTGGTCCCACTGCTCCTCCTCTTTGACCTCAGTGTTAGGTTTAGCATTGGTGAAGTGCATATTCAGGGAAAGTGTGAGGAGAAGGCTCACCTCACAGATTCCTGTTTCTACTACTCATCTGCCTCTGAGTTTTATTCCTGTAGTTCCCCTATCCCAGAACTTCCTGATCTCCTGATCCTTCATGTGTTACCTGCTCACTGCACTCTGCTCCCAGTTCTCTCATGGTCTACGACTCTCATTCAGTGGGACTCGCTCTGTGGGTTTGGGGCTCTTCCTGCAGCTGCTGCAGTTTGGGTGATGGGAATGCCTGTGACAGTGTACCAGTTTAACTTGTCACTGTTCCCATCAATCTCCAGCCTGGGGCTGGACAGCACTGGAAGGGGCTGGTTACTGGCAAGGCCCTGGAAATGGTGCAATACAGCCATTTGAACTCCATGTGTCTGGGGAAGCACCAGCACATCCAGGCACTCAGTGTCAGCCCCTTTATTACTTGAGCCTTGTCAAGTTCAAGAACTTCTTGCTCTCTCTTTGATTCAGTATTTGGAGTGAAAGTGATTCTTGTATCTGTGGAATTTAAATTATCTCTTAATTCCTAGGCAAGCGCTTCGCATCTGGCTCTGCTGATAAAAGTGTGATAATTTGGACTTCAAAGTTAGAAGGAATTCTGAAGTACACGTAAGTGATGCCGTTCAGTTCTGTGCCTCAAAAGCCAATTTTGATTATGCTCTGCTGCAATTAAAGAGTGTGAGCTGTTAGATTTGGGAGAAGGTTCACTAAGGTCAGAGAAAAGGGATGATAGGGGAGGGAGGAGGAAAAGAATGGCTGAAGTATCTGAATGAGGCAGGAAAGTAATTAAAGGCATAAAACGAGGTGGGGAATCCAGAGAAGTCTGTGGATTTAGAGGGTTGACAGAGAACTAGGGAAACTCAGAATAGGTCAGAATAAAATGAAATATAATATGACCAGTATTCTATAATAAACCATAATTCTGCTTCAAAGATCAAATTAAGGATGGGTTTGGCACTTTTAGAATATTTAAATCATCTGGCTCTGTTGTCAGTCCGCCTCTGAAGCACCAACTTCATGTTCTGTTTCCTGACTGCACATTTATCAGGAGTTGGTTTGTGTTAGCAGGTCACTGCACAAGCACACTTGGTTTGGGATTTGGATACAACCTTCAGTCATATTTTACAAACCACAGTTGCTGTAATCTTGATGAAATACAGTAAATCCTCCTGCTTGGAGACAGTTTTTACAAGGTTTATTACTGATTTACTTTACAGTAATAGCAGATTTACTTGATGTACTATAAACCAATCCAATTATTTTGGCATCTGCTAAAGCTTTCAGCTCACTTGCTGAAAGTCAGAAAAGGGGCATTTAAGAATGATTTATTGAAATCTCATTGTAACTTCATTCCAGGCATAATGACTCTATCCAGTGCGTTTCATACAATCCTCTCACTCATCAGTTGGCATCCTGCTCGTCTGGGGATTTTGGTATGTCTTCTCCCTTGAACTTTTCCATTGAGACAGTGCATTCCATTACAGCTGGAATGCTAAGCTAACCACAGACAGGTACAGCTCTGTAACTCCAGAAGAGATGGGACACAAAGCTACCTAACATTCAGGGACATTGGATACTGATTTAAATCACTTAAACTCAATGGGAAAGGACAGTGTAGTGAGGGATCACAGGATCAAATGTGCTGCTCTGTTACTGGATTTTTTTGCAGAGACACCCTCTGTTATTTAGATGGATTTTCTTTCCCATTTAATAAGAAATAATACGTATTTAAATGTCATTCTAGCACTGGACAAGACTTTGATGCCTCTAAAATCCCAGCTGAGTTCTCTGACAGTATTAGTTTCCAGTTTGGACACTGGCACATACGTACTTGAAATTGGCTTTTTGTTTTCTTTCATCAAGGCCTGTGGTCTCCTGAACAGAAGTCAGTCTCTAAACATAAAACAAGCTGCAAGATTACTTGCTGTAGGTAAGTTTTAAGGGTTATCTGTGTCATTTAAGTTAGTTTCAATACAGATAATTTCAAGTAAGATAGAAGCTTAAAAAAAAAGGACTTTTCCCTTCTTCTTTTTCAGTATCAAAGTGTTGGGTTATGCTTGGTCCTATTTATAACCAAATCCTTCTGAAGGCATCAGAGACATTTTCTGGTCTTGAGCAGATGTCTTAGGTTATCTGTCTGTCTGTTCATCTGTCTTGTGAAACAACAGTAAAATGAAGTTAGAGGAAAAATAATTGCAATTTTTGTTTGTAGTTCATTCCCATGTATTCATGTAGCTCATGTGGGTGTTTTCAGTTGAAGAAGGTATTACCTTTGTGGGGAGCCTGAAGCAAGGATTCATTAGCTGAGGTCATTCATCTGACTGAGGAAGAGACCAGAATGGACCCTAGGCCCCCTCTGTCCTACAGTTTGAACAGTTCTGTCCAGTTGTGTTCTAAATGTGGCTTTTAAAGCATTTTGGTCTACTTCCAGACTGCCATCCCAAAATGTATCTGTGACTTAGCACATGATACAAATATTACGAACTTTAAATTATTATTTTACTTCTGTGTGTGTAATAAAATATTTTTGATGTAGAGTGTGCTGTTGCTATAGATGTGGATTTAGATGCATAAACAAACCATAGGATTACTAGCCATCTCCCAGAACTCCCTCTTAGAAATATATTTTAATCTCCCATTCCTGTGAGTGTGCTATATACCATCCTGCCTCCCTGCTGCTTGTTTGTAGTAGTTTACTCTTCAGTACTTATGTGTTTTCTCAGCTGGACAAATGATGGCCAGTACCTTGCTTTGGGCATGTTCAACGGCATTGTCAGCATAAGGAACAAAAATGGTGATGAGAAAGTGAAAATAGAGAGGCCAGGGGGCTCTTCCTCTCCAATATGGTCAATTTGTTGGAATCCTTCCAGGTAAATAATTTCATGCTTCCTTTTTTTCATGCTGAGTACATAATCC
Source organism: Illadopsis cleaveri (assembly GCA_013399915.1). Taxonomy (NCBI): domain Eukaryota; kingdom Metazoa; phylum Chordata; class Aves; order Passeriformes; family Timaliidae; genus Illadopsis; species Illadopsis cleaveri. The sequence goes on along the minus strand of VXBB01002629.1, from coordinate 36,610 downwards.
TTGGCTCATTGATTGCAGGAAGGCTTGACTTTTATCCCTGCTGGAACAGTTTAATGCCATGTGTGTTGCCTTCTTTAAGTGATTATATATTGGTGTTTTGGCTTTGCTGCCAGTCCAACTGAATGGAGTACCTGGGATTTTGTGTCCCCAAGCTGTTTTCCATAGGTTTAAATGACAAATTGCTGTCCTTTCAGTTTGTGACTTTTAAAGAGTAACATGAAGTGAATTCTGCTATTCTACAACTTGGTTCTGTTGCTCTAAGAAATTTGTTAATAAATTGCTGTAGAATTACTACTTTTCCTTTTTTTTTTTTTTTTTTTTTTGGGCAGAGATGAACGCAACGACATTTTAGCTGTGGCAGACTGGGGTCAGAAGCTTTCCTTTTACCACCTAAGTGGCAAGCAGGTATGTCTAAGAGAGTTTATTCAAGAGTCACAGGGTATTTTTGGTTCTGTTTTGTGTCTCACTGTCTAAATGTTTTTATACTGATGCTTTATTAGTTACATTAAACATCTTCTGTTTTTCCAGCCTGTTATGAGTCTACTTTTTTTTTAACCATTACTCCTTCAGCTCTTGTTTCTCACATAGCAGCTCAGCTGCTGTCTTGCAGTTCTTCCATTAAAGCCCTCACAACTCTGCTGACTTCTGTGACATGGTTCACTGGTTTGTAGAGAACATCTTTGTGGGTTTTTCTAGCTGGTTAAAGGGGTTTTGTGGGTTGTTGCATTCTGAGCAGAGTGGTTTGAGACTGGAGGGATTCTTGGACGTATTTTAGAACTGCCTTAGGGAATCTTAATATAGCCAGTGGTTCTGGGTGTTGAAAAGCCATGCATGGAGGAGATGCATGGTATCAGTGATGGTACTTGTTGCCTTCAGGAAAGATGAAATTATCTTTTTGTTAATGTTTTTGATTGGGGGGTTTTTTTTGTTTTATTTTCCCTTGTAGATTGGGAAGGACAGAGTGCTCAATTTTGACCCATGCTGCATCAGCTACTTTACTAAAGGAGAGTATCTCTTGCTGGGAGGTTCAGATAGACAGGTTTCTCTCTTCACAAGGGACGGGGTACGCCTGGGCACTGTGGGAGAGCAGAGCAGCTGGGTGTGGACCTGCAAGGTTAAACCAGACTCCAACTATGTGGTGAGTAGGGATGTTTTTCTAACATTTTCACAGGGAATTTGCTACTTAAAGTAAGATCATACATTTTCCACTTAATTTCTTGGACATTCCAAGACAGTAGAACCTCAGCAGTGTCTAGGGGGGTCATAGAACTGCCACTGGAATTACAAGTATTCCACAAAAATAAAACCTGAGCTGTAAGAAGGATGTAAGGAGCATAATACCTGCTCTCAAGTGGTAAGGCGTTTTGCTGCATTTTGATTAAAAAAGAGGAGGGAAAAATAATTTAAAATATCGACTAATAACTTCTAGAATTGACCAAATCTTATTCCATGATGGGAAGAAAATGCCTACAGGGCAATTGTCAGCCCAAAATGCTGCACTCTTGAGTCCTGTGCAAGCTGGAAGAGAATTAAAGCAAATTTAAAAATGAACAAACAAACACACCCTGTCCACAAAACATCTAGCCAAAATCCCAACCAAGTAAACCCAAGGCCCCCACCCAGCATGGTGGTCTCTGTGGTCAGTGCAAAGATCAGTCCTCATTCTGCTTTGCACTTGTACCATGGTTACATAAGTCAGCTGTAACTGTGTCTGTCTGTTCATTATACAGGGAAAGGGACATAGTGTTCATATAAACAACACACACTCTGCCAATTGCACCTGTAAGTACCAATTAACTAAAATTATTCCCTTCTGTGTTCAGGCAGTAGGGTGTCAGGATGGAACAATCTCCTTCTACCAGCTGATTTTCAGCACTGTCCATGGCCTCTACAAAGATCGCTACGCCTACAGGGACAACATGACTGATGTTATTGTCCAGCACCTCATCACAGAACAGAAAGGTAATTCCGCACTTGCAGGCAGTTTGTTTTAATTAATATCCATCAGGACACTGGAATACACGCTGCATGTACCTGCCAGGCTGTTGTCAGGTTGGCAAACCGTGGAACACCCTTTGCACGAGGAGAGTGCAAACCTGGAGTGTGCAAGTTCAGCACTGACGAGTTTAATGAAAGTTGTGGGGATTGGCAAAGAGACTGGGAAGGACAGGGGCTCTTAAAATAAAGTTTTAATCTCTGAAAATGAGATAAAAATACTATGTGTTATATTTAGTTTTTATTTTCCTTACTTGTAACCTCAAGCATTTGTGCTTATTTTGTTTCTTCGTTTCTGCTAGCTTTTTATGGCAAGGATTCAAAGTGCTGCTCCAGAATGTGCTGTTCATAGAGGGTGGTATCTGTGACAGGGATAGTAGATTACGTAGATGCAGAACAGCAAACATATCTGAGCAGGAATGTGCTTTGAATTTTAGAGGTGCTCTAGGGAGATTCAATTTTAGTGTATTAGTTCTCTGATTTCTGCATGTTATTTTTGTGTCAGCTTATACTTTATAATTTTGGTGATTTTTCGTTCTAGTTAGGATAAAAGGCAGAGAGCTTGTGAAGAAAATTGCAATCTACAAAAACAGATTAGCCATCCAGATGCCAGAGAAAATCCTGATTTACGAGTTGTACTCGGATGACTCTGCAGATATGTACTATCGGGTGAAGGAAAAGATCATAAAGAAATTCGAATGTAACTTGCTGGTGGTGTGTTCAGATCACATTATTTTATGCCAGGTATGTGCATTAAAAGCTAGAATAGTCCTGGGGTGTTCGGTGTTCAAGGGAGCTGTCCCAGTCAGTGGCTGGCAGGATGTGACTGTCCTGTGGGAGCTGCTGCAGCACTTCCCACGGCAGTCCTGCTGTGCCCTGCAGTGCTCACCTGCTGCTGGGCAGCCCCTGTGGCGTGGCTCAGCTGACTCTGGTTCAGTAAAACAGGCTCTGTAGTGAATTTGATCAATTAGCATAGAATCCAGGGGTACTTCTGGGTGGGAGAGAACTACTAGGAAAAGATTGAAGGTGTTTTTGTTTGCTCATAGGATTGGAAAATCTTAAAGAATTCACCCATTAAATTGGATATTTGACTTCATGATTTTTAAATGTAAAAGTAGACACACCTGCTAGTATAGGTATTAACATCACACATCAGACACAGATTTTTGTTTTCACCTCCAGGCTGTGTTTTATATCTTGCTGTGTCCTTAGGAGAAGAGATTGCAGTGCCTCTCATTTAGTGGTGTTAAAGAACGAGAATGGCTGATGGAATCTCTCATTCGTTACATTAAAGTAATTGGAGGACCTCCAGGAAGAGAAGGCCTCTTAGTTGGTCTAAAGAATGGTCAGGTAACACATTATGTCCCATATGTATCTTTCCACTGCAAATAAAATGTGTTCTGTGCTCTTAGAGGAAAACCTTAGGAGCAGCAGGCTCTTCTACAGCCTAGAATTTTATTTGGCAGTCTCATTTTGGGATTAGAAATTAATTACTTCTGTCTTTCACATTCACTGACAGTAAAATTCATACAAATGTGTTTAACTGTGTCTATAAGTCTGTGAGATGTTAGTATCAACTGAAAAAAATTGAGTTCTTGGTGAAGAGAGCAGGTTTGCCTTTAGTGGGGGTTGAAGGTGTGTGCACATCTCCTGATGACCACTTGTGAGGGTGTGGCTGTTCTCCAGGTGTAGGTGCTGTCTGTTTCGCACACCAGGTGGCAGCTGGAAGTGTCAAACGAGCCCAGAGGTAGCAAGGCAGTTGAGATTCTGTGTGTCTTCTGTATGTTATATATTCCTGTGTAATGAAATTGTATAACTAGTAGAGAATCCAGGATGCATGACATCTGATTTATCTGTATAGGCTTGTGACCTAGAGCATGTTGTATCAGCCAGTCTGCTCAAGAGACCTCAAACTGGAAGCATTTCCCTAATTTTACTGCAGTTTGTCTCTGCAAAAGCTTGCAATTTCACACTTCAGGCAGCACTGAGGTTTTTACCAAGTGCTAGGGACAGAAATGTCCGGGGTGATTTGTTCCTAGATCCTGAAGATCTTTGTGGACAACGCGCTGGCGATCGTGCTGCTGAAGCAGTCGACGGCCGTGCGTTGCCTGGACATGAGCGCATCCCGCAACAAGCTGGCCGTGGTGGACGAGAACGACACCTGCCTCGTCTATGACATCCACACCAAGGAGCTGCTCTTTCAGGTGGAAATTTACACTCCTTGGGCTGCTTTTGGAAAAGGGAGTAGTTGGGCACACAGAACATCCCAAAAGTGTCGCTGTGCAGAAATTCATGTAACTCGTTTAAGCTATTTATCACGTCTTGTAGAATTTAGCTGTGAACTGTTTATCGAAAGCACCCTCTCAGAGATGGTGGAGTAGGAAGGAGAAGACATGAAATCTATGTGAGCAACAGCTGAATAAAGAGCTCTTAGACATGTGACCTTTTCAGTTTAATTTAGAACTCTGCCCTGCTTCCCTCTGAAGCATTACAGTTAATGAGCATTTTAGTTTTATCATTACTACAAACAGAATTAAAGCCTAAGCATCTTTGTTCGTTGGGTATTCATAGGCTATAAAAGGAATCATGATAATGGTCTCTTCATTGGCAGTTTAGCAGTCACTTATTAATGTTGATTAAATGTTTGCAGAACACACTGGATAGCAAGGATGGAGTGCTGCAAAGATAGGGTCTGCAACTTCCTTTGTGTAATGGACTTAGAAATGATCAATTAAATGTGCTATCTAGCAGTATATTATTGTGGAATTTGGTATTATGTTCTACAGATTGATTGTTAAGATCACTTGCAAATATACATAAAAGACAAGACAATTATAGCTGAGTATTAAAATCTAAAATACATCCCTATCAATCTGTTTAGGAATATTCTAGGCTTTAGAATATTGCAAATGTGAATAATCTGTGTGTGTGTACACACCAGGCTGTAATGGGTCAAACACTCCAGCTGAAGGAGGCATGTTTCTTAGCAAAGACGTGATCAGTTGTAATCCTGAAACGTTTTGCTCCTTAGGAACCCAATGCTAATAGCGTGGCCTGGAATACCCAGTGTGAGGATATGCTTTGCTTTTCCGGAGGGGGTTACCTCAATATAAAAGCTAGCAACTTCCCTGTCCACCAGCAAAAACTGCAAGGCTTTGTTGTGGGTTATAATGGCTCCAAGATCTTCTGCCTTCATGTTTTCTCTATGTCAGCAGTTGAAGTTCCTCAGGTAATCCTTTAATCTCATTAAGTGTTGCTTTCAATCTCATAAACATGAATGTTTAACAAGTGAAGAAGCTTTTCTGAGATTTACTTGTATTTCATTACTAAAATGATTGCAGTTCACACTTTCTTCGTTGTTATTTAAGTTATATTGTGTGATCTATTTTATTTTTGTTTCTTTGGCATTAATTAAGCTAACTTCCTTTTTGCTGTTGGCAATTGTTGTTTCTGATTCTCCCTTTCTACTTGCAAATGCACATAATCTAATGTAGTGCAGGCCTTACCTCCTGCAGGATTTTTACTGTGTTCTCTCTGTATAGCTTTTCCCTGTTGTAATTTTGTTTTTCTTGAATACATCAAATACTGTTTTATTGTTGCTTCATCTAGATGTCTTTAGGCACTATTTAAATGGAATATTTTAGTCTGAATGCATAGTACCTGTGTGGTCTTTCTATTCAAGATTTAGGGACTGCCTTCCATAAAATGCTGTTTTCTGTGGCATGAGATACAATGGAAGTCAAAAAAACAAAACAAAAAAAGAAAGTAAAAAGGCTGTGACTGTGCATCCAGGTGTGTGCAGGATTTGCCTCTGAGAATGGGTGAAGAAGGCAGAATGTCCTGTGCTTGTATTGACTAATGCAACCTGTGTTACAGACCTCTGTCCCCTGAGGGCCTGGGCAGGTCCTTGGTGAGGCTCTGGGTTGTCCAGGGTGGTTGGCAGCCACAGACAGGATCACCAGGCTTTGAACACTCCTGTCTGCCTTTGGCATGCTGCAGGCACCAAGATGCTACAGAATTACTGTGCAGTATCACAGAGGCAGCTTTTCCAAGGCTGTGCTTTTGGAGAGAGGGAGTACCAAAGGGTGTACAATTTTCAGATAAATTGATAAAAATAAACCGGGAATGGACCTGCATCGTGCTGGGGTTGCAAACCCAGGGTAGGGCACTTGGCCCTTGGGAACACACTGCCCCTCCTTTGCTCTGCTTCCAGAGTACTGAAAAAGCTCAGTGTACGTCATATTTGGCATGTTCAATTCCCAGAAGAATTCACATTCTTAACTACTTCCTAATATTGCAAGGAACTGAAGATTTCAAAATGGATGAGTTTGGAATGTAATTAACCCAGCTTGTCTAAAGATATGATAATGATCACCCTAGAATGTTGTTCTCTCTGTGTACAAAACTGAGATGTCTGGGCAGCTTGTAATGGTCGTGATTAGAATTTTTTTTTTTTTCCCAATATATGCAGAGAATTTCACTGATACATCTCAGTATTATGCTTCCTGATACATGTTTTTTTCTATGACAATCCTCAGTCTGCACCCATGTATCAATATCTGGAACGAAAAATGTTTAAAGAAGCCTATCAAATTGCGTGTTTAGGAGTGACTGATGCTGACTGGAGGGAGCTGGCCATGGAAGCCTTGGAAGGGCTGGAGTTTGAAACTGCTAAAAAGGTAAAGCATTTATTTACTCGTTTAGCAGAAAGCTTGGGTGTGATATTTATATATATTTGTGTGTGTATGTGTATAATGCATGTTTTATGGCTAGAATGCACGTGGTGTTCCTGGGTTACTGTCTCGCTTGTCCTTATTGGCTCTTATTCCAAAAACAAACCAATTGTTTGTTACAAACTCAGGATTTTGAGATGAGGTTTTGACCTGAAATCTAATGTATCTCTCTAGATAAATGCCATGTTCTAAGTCAAAGTGTTGGATAGAAAGGAAATGGTTCCTGCTGGAAGATGCATTACTGGGTTTAGGGGAGCAGAACTGGGCGCGTTCGGCAGCGCCCACCGGGTGGCAGCAGAGGATGCTCACCTGGCTTTGGCCCCCTCCTTCCTTAGTGATTCAAACTTGCCCTTTTTCCTCCTAAATATTTAATATAACCTCAGTACAAATGCGAAGATTGCCTATTCTTTGTTATCTACCCATTAAGGTTGTGTGAAGGCAGTGGTGAGGAGTTGGATCATTTCAGTCCTTTTCTGTGTGAGGTGCCTTGCTTTGGGGAGTGCTCTATGAGTGGGCATAGACTGAAGAACTGAGTTTTCTCTGGCATAAAATACTTTTTCTTTCACCAGCTCTTCTCAAGTGAAAGAGAGCAAACTGAGTTCAATGTCATGAATATTGTATGAAAGACAAAACATTCTAAAAATACACTGAGAATGGCCTGTAATGATAGGCATCTTTTAATAACAGATTTTTTTTTTATAAAAAAGGAAATTAAATGCTTTCTTTTTCTTTTTTTATTCTCCTTAAGTAGAGGCATCAGAATAATTCCAGTCTCATGGATGGCTTTATGCAAATAGATACTTTTAAAAAGAAGTTTTCAGTGCCTCCTTGGAATTTTAAAGTAGTGCCCTCTTAGAATTAGAGCGGATTAATTCAAACAAAAAGCTTCTTGACATTAAAGGCTCTCACAGTTCCTAGTCCAATCCGATGTAAGCAGAATATTCCCTGCCCTCTTCAGTATTAGTTTGATTGGAAGTCTTGAATGTGCAGCCCAAAGAGTTAAATTTCTGTTTTGTGATGCATGTCAGGAATAAATGCTGAGCTGCTGCAACTTACACGTGACTTTGCCACTTGAGACTTTGGGTTGCACATTTATCTCCATTTGCAAAGATATTACACTGTCTTACAGTACTTTTATCTTATCGTCTTCTTACTTCCTTTCCTCTCTCTGAGCTCCTTTCATGCTGGATTTTCAGAATGGTTTAAAACCTAGGAGCATATGCAGCAGGCTTTGACAATACCATCCGTTATGTGCCCTTCCTTGTAACAGTTTCCTGAAATTTCCTTGTCTGTGTCACACCTCACATCAAAATGGAGAAGCCGTAAAATAACCAGAACAAAAGCATGTGATATTTTAATTGACACTTTGCATTTCTTGGGGGACTGACAGGCACAGCTCCCACTCCCTGCTGTGCTGCTCCTGTCAGGGCCGAGCTGTTTTGGCTGCACCTTGTCTCCTTTCCTGCCACGACTCAGGGGCCACAGTCACAGTCAGAGCCCTTCATGTTCAGGACTACCCAAACCCAAACCCAGCAGACTTCTGCCTGTCCTTTTTGCATGAAGATAGCTTGATTCATGTAGAATAATATTTGGGTTTTTCTGGGTTTTCAAGTTAATGCCTTTTACTCTTTTTTAAAAATTATTTTCAACAGGCATTTACCAGAGTACGAGACCTTCGATACTTAGAACTGATCAGCAGCATTGAGGTAAGCCAATGTTCAAGAAGGTGTATTTTCTTAAACTTACTACTGTGCCATAATCAGTACTTTCTGTTTTGGAAGGACTTTTGTTTGGATAGTGCTTCTGAGTGTTGGAGATGTGTCTAAAGTGAAAAATCCTGATTAGTAGAGGTGGCTCAAGTTCTAATCATAGGATTGGAACTTCATGGACAAGAATGTGGGTGTGGGATGAGAACTTCTGAAACTGTCTTCAGGAGAAGTGGAAAAACGTTCAATATTCAATTAATAATTGGTAGAATACTACTGTGCTGACAGAGCTTAGTACAGAATACTTCATAAACATGAGTTCATTAAGCCTTTCCCTACCCCCTGGAGGTAGGTAATTACTATTATCTCCTCCTTGCAGAGACAGAAACAGGCCCAGAGAAATGAAATTACAAACTTGGGGTCTCATGACAAGTCTGTGACAACTGGAAATAGAATTTGGGATTCCATACTTCTATACTGTGCTCTAATCACTCCTTCCTATTCTTTTCACACTTCTTGATAGAATTTCACTCAACAATAACTGTCTGTCATGAGCACTTGAAAATACACTCACCATCTGAAGAGATGGCAAGATAATGCTTAAAGATCTGCCTGGAGATGGCATAAAGGGAATTCCTCTTGCTTGTGTTAATTAGATTTGCACCTTCTCTTAAAAGATACACTCCTTGTCTTCATGTCTGCAGAGCAGTCCTGCTGCTGTCAAAATCCCTGCTGGTTGCAGTAAACTTTTCTCTAACACAGGACAAAGGTCTGCACTAAAAGCCCCTTTTTCTGTTGGTTTTCTTTTTTATATCTTTTCAAGGGTATGGGTAGGTGAGAGTGTTCTCTCACCAGTAGTAACCTTTCTTTTCCACTGATGCTTCTCCAGATCTGCATTTATTGAGGATATTCTGGATTTGTCATGTCATATTATGTTTAATAAGAAAAAATCCCCCTAAAATAGGCATAAACTTACTTTCACACATCCTGAAAATGCTCCTTCTGCGGTGAGTTCTACATCCCCACTTACTCTGGCCTGCAGTGGATTGGATTCCTTTTAAGGCTTGTAGGGGTGTAACTGAACAGACATGTTCCATTAATGCAATGGATTTCTCTCAGTAATGACACTTTTTCTTTCCTAATTGGTGACAGAGAAACATAGTTGCCATTTCTATCTGGCAAGATTCTGTGGAGTCTTCAAAAAAGGGTGTAACAGGTCCTCTGAGTATTCACTTAACCAAGTTTTTGGAGGGAACATTGAACACCAGCTCAGTGTCAGCCCAGTCAGTAAGTGTGACCAGGGAGAGATGGCTGAGCCCCTTTGGCAGCAGTGGATTGAATTTGGATGCTCATGGAATGCTTTTCCCCTTGTATGCAGTTTTCTTTAAATTCAGTTCACAGCTATGTGTTTCCATATGATGTGGGCTTACTGCAGCAGTAATTTTATCCCAGGCAGGGTAGTGGTGTGTGTCCAATACACAGCATAAGGCACACACATGGAAACACACACACACGTGTGCAGGCCTGCCCTGGGTCCCTCACAGTCAGGGTACTGCTGCAGTTTGATTTATGTGAAGGGTTTCTGTGTGGCTCTGCACACACATGGAGGGTTTCTCCATGGCTCTGCACTAATGCTGTCCTCATGGTCCCTTCCCAGGCACTCAGAGCAAGCAGTTCTGGTTACCAGGAGAGCATGTACAGATGCTCTGGGAGTGACTGGTGCTGACCCAAATCCATGAGCTCTTGCATGTGGGGACAGTGGAGGTGTCACTGGTTTGTATCCAGAGGCAGGCTAACACACTTTCTGAATCTACTTATTGCTGGCAGTTCCTCCTGTTTGTCATCTCACCTGCACATATTGTTAATGTAGCCAAACTATATGCTGGTGAGATTGCAGGGAGAAAATGAGAAACCCATCAGATGCCTTTTTTAAAATAGACTGGCATAATGATAGCATGTGTTCATTTTCCTGTGTGAAATCAAGAGAACTGACTTTTCATCACTTCAGGTTGTATAGTGACATTTAATTCTGCTCTTCGTAATTTTAATTAAGAAGGGATTTAATCCTTTAATTATAAATTCACCAGAAATGTAGGAGAGGCATAATTATGCTATCCCGTTCCAGATTTTAATTATTAACAGTTAAAATATGAGCCTGAAAATCTAATTCCTCAAAGGCTATTTCTCACCTAGGTCCTGATCATCTAGAATATTTTCTACGTCTCTCTTCAGTTTTTCTGTTTTTCCAGGACCGTAGGAAGCAGGGAGAGAACAACAATGACCTGTTCCTAGCAGATGTTTATGCCTACCAGGGGAAATTCCACGAGGCAGCAAAGCTGTACAAGAGGAGTGGCCACGAGAGCCTGGCCCTGGAGATGTACTCGGACCTGCGCATGTTTGACCACGCCAAGGTAGCACCTGGGTACTGAAATGCAGAAACACTGATGTACCTGAACTCTTTCCAAAGAATGATCCTACTGAAGGTTTGGAAGAAGTGTAGGCTTTGAATCCCAATTGTATTTTCTCAGGTGTTTGTTTGGAGGTTATAAGGGGAAGAGTGTCTGTGGCCTGGGTGTAACGGTGGCATTTTCCTTCAGAGTCTGGTACCAAGGCAGCAGGCTGTATTTTGTAGAGTCTGAAATATGGCTGTGGAAATTCAGGGCTTTTCAGTGAATTCTTTTGATGGACACCACCAGTGACTTTTATGATTACACAGTATTATCCATAGTAATTTTCCTGCTTTTAAAACTAAAAATTTTGGGTTTATGACTCCTTCTTCTCCATTCTCATTCAAGAGTCCCTTTTTATTTGTTTGTCCTCCAAAGATGACAAGGCAGCACCCATGCTATAATAAAAAAATATTTATGGATCCAGAGTAAGTCAGTTCTATGTCGATGCATTTTAAAATTGTATAATATGCTAACCAAGAATAGTTTTGTTTACTACAGAATTTCCTCCAAAGATTCAGTGTCTTGGCTTTTTTTAAAACTCTGTTTCCATATAGGAATAAATCAAATATAATTCTAAAAAGTGATGTTTTTATATGGTGATAAGAAGCATTACTTGGCTTTTAAGTCTTCTGTGGTGTTTTCTTATCAAAATCCTGGAGAATGCATGCACTGTTTAGTCTCATTCATCACTCATCAGAGCCCTATTCTGCCCAATCCAGGACAAAGAATTCACCATGACATGCACAGAAACTCTTTAGCAGAGATTCCCCAAGCCATGCTGCAGAGAGATCTTTTTCTTCCAAGAGCTCAGCAGAAACATTTGGGGGCTTTGCTGATGTAAGCCTGACTTCCGCTATTTTTGGCAGATGAGTCTTTGTTAGCTTCAGTGTTTTGGCTCCTCTTGAACATAAATGTAATTCATACAGGAAAATGTTCCCATAAGTCTCTGTAAGAATCTTTTAATTCTTGGCTGCAATCATGTCTAAATTTAACCAGTAGAGAGCAAGAGGTCTCATGTCTTCTATACTTCAGAGTCATTCCATGCTGAGAAATTTAAGGTACTTCATAAGGCAGCTTCTTGTCCAGGGAGTGCACAGGATGTGGAAAAACATGTAAGCCCCCCTTGTTTGCCAGCTATTTATCCAAGGAAAGATACATGGGGGAGGGGTGTGTTTTTGTGGTGTTGATTTCACTGATGCTGCCAGAATTATTCAAAGAACCACAGAACCTGCTTTCTTGTGCATGACTTTGATGAGTTCTGGGTGGAGGGTCCAGACTGGAGACAGAGGTTGGGAGTCCTTTGATATCTGGTCATAGGCCCTTTATCAGAGCACCGGATCACTAATTACTGACAACTCACAAAAAACCTCTTTATACTATGAGAAGCTGAGCTTAGCTTTTGATTTTGGGCTTATTTGGGTGACCTAAGCTGGAAAACAAGTCATGCCAAAGAGACTGTTTGACTGCACTCCTCAGTGCAGTTGTCCATACTCAGAGCTGTTGGGACACCTGTGTAGCTGCTCCTGGAGCTGCAGGAGGCAGGCCTGGGGCTCAGAGCTGGCACACATGGGGAGCAGCTCTGGCTGTAACTGCTGAATTGCATTGGTGAAGCAGATCTGCTGTAGAGGTTTTTGCCCCAATGTTACTTTGGTTTTGGTTTTGGTATTTTAAACCTCAGTCAGAATTTGCCAGAAACACAGAGGGTACACAGTTTTCCACTCTTTTTCCACCTGTTATTTTTCCTCTGTTCTGATTTTTCTCTTGCTTGAAGCTGTTTAATGGGCAGTAGCCTGTTCTGTTAACAGACAAAATTGCCCTTAATCGATCTTCTGGTGTTGAAGAGGGGTTTTATATTTTTTTCCTGGCACATGATGTCAACAGATGTGAACCATGTGGTGCCAAAGCTTTAGTATTGGCAGAAGAAGCTGCACTAACTATTAGAAATATTTCCAAAATGGTTGTCAACACAGGGTCCAGGCTTGGTGTTTGCATTCCTTCCACAGGTCCAAGCAGTGCTTCAGAGCACTCTCACTTTTGAGCAGCTGTGGTTCTGTCTTTATAAAAGAACTTCATGGATATATTTTTTAAAATATCTTGTTTCCTGCAAAGACATTTGATAATTATTTCAGCCTTCAATTGAATTGTGGTGTGGCATCCTGATGCCAGCATGTGATTAAGTGGATGTGCTGTTGTTAACTGAGTGTGGGCTGGGACAAGGTTGTCTTTGAGAATGAATCCATACCTGCTTGGCTTGCAAGAGAAAATCTGAAACTTGGAATTGATCTATTAGAGTTTTTAGATTAGTACCATTTTGTTTTGGGAAGGCCTGTTCCTGACAAGTTTGCAGAAATCATAACTTGTACCCACCAAACTGGGCTTAGCAGAGAGCAAGAGGGGACATCAGTGTTGCCTCTGAGGCACCTGCATTGTCCTTCTCTGGGCCTGGCCACAGTCTCCTGCTTTTTTGTTTTATTGAAAACTGTCTAAATGGGACATTGTTTCCTCCCACACATGGGGCCTTGATGATGAGCTGCTGAAGGCTGGCTCAGTCCATGTTGCTCTCCATGGAGTATTTCTGTGGTCGGGAGGCATCATGATATTCATTACAAAAGCCTTTATCTATTTTAGAGTTTAGACTGTAATAACATTTGTGACCAGAAGGCAATGCAGACTTTTGTATTGCACTGTTGCAGGAATTTCTGGGATCTGGAGATCCCAAGGACACAAAGATGCTGATAAAAAAACAAGCAGACTGGGCCAAGGATATCAATGACCCAAAGGCAGCAGTGCAGATGTACCTCTCTGCTGGAGAGCACATGAAGGCCATCGAAATCAGCGGGGACCACGGCTGGGTGGATATGTAGGTTTTTGTCACCTCAGAGATAATGCATAGTAAAAGCTTGAATGAGATATTATGAATTCCACTTAATTTTAAAAAAAGACCAAATGTATTTGGTATCTGCCTTTATATCAGATTGAATATCTGAAATACATCTGTGATTAAAAATGTTTTAAAAGTTGCATAAATAAAATAGCCTGAATGCCTTCAGAGTAATAATCACAGCAGTAATTGTATCAGGTAGCCCACTGCTACTGTTCTCAGCTGTTTAGGATAATCATCTAGAGGACAGAGAAGTCACTCAGAGCACAGAGTCTTTAGAAATTCTGTGGCCACTCCTGTTGCTGATCATTTCTCATCAATGTGGGTGGCACTTTGGGTCATTTGCTGAGCTGCATTAAGATCTTGGCCAAGCCCCTCAGGCTGGCCTTGCCTCTGTTTTGCTGTGTCACAGGAGGTGATATTTATTCAGGAGCCTCTTGCTCAGGTCAGGTTTGGGGAAGTGTGTCCTGTGCCACTGAGTCATGCAGGACGTGTTCCCTCCCTCTGCACAGCTCTGCACAGAGTCTGTGATACGGAGCTGAATGTGGGAGCAAAGAGGGAAGGAAGGGGTTTGAGTTTGCAAAAGAAAAAAGCTATTTGGAATGTTTACTGAAACTGAACAGTGTTGCATGGTACTAGTATTAGGATGTTTATTAAATGTTAACTGATTAAAGGTGAAGTTATGACAATAATTAAAAGGCAAAGCACCAAGGCAGAATCTGAAACATCTGGCTTCTTTCTGCTGAGTCTAGGTTAATCGAAATTGCTCGAAAACTGGATAAAGCTGAGCGTGAGCCTCTGGCCAAATGTGCCTTCTATTTTAAGCAACTCGATAACCCTGGCTATGCTGCAGAAACCTACATGAAGGTTGGTGACCTGAAAGCATTGGTGCAGCTCCACGTGGAGACTCATCGCTGGGAAGAAGTAAGTGTGCCCTTGATTTCTGTTTTGGAGGTCACTGCTTCTTATTGTCACTTATTTGGTTGCAACAAAAAAGGGAGGGAAATGTCTGGCTCCCCCAGCATTGCAGTGAGGGAGAGGGAGGGAAGGAGCCTTCTGCAGAAGGATTCAGAGTATTTCAGTTAATTGTGTATGCCAGCGTCTGGTTGGTGGTGGTGTGGTTTTCTGAAAGTGAATCTAAACTGCATTTATAGTGATACTTCAATTTCTTTAGAAGAGATATTCAGTAAAAATACAAATATTTTTTGTCTCTTTCTGGGAAATCTACTAAATTTCCCAGATAATCACTTTCAATGTCTTTCTGTTTCAATAGTCAGTCTGTTATTATGCTAAGCTTCTTTTCTTTTGTTGTTGATTGCTTTTTATTTTAAAACACATAAGTTTCATACTGGAGAAAATATGGATTACACTCTCTATTCTGTGTATATGTTTCATTGTGAATTTTCTTAGAGCTGAAGGATTGATCCCATGGAATATTTTAAACCCTTTAACTGTTTAAACCATGCAATATTCTAAGAATGATTTTTTTATTTTTGTCAGGCATTTGCTCTGAGTGAAAAGCATCCTGAATTCAAAGACGAAGTCTATGTCCCTTATGCTCAGTGGCTGGCAGAGAGTGATCGATTTGAAGAAGCCCAAAAAGGTGAGAATGTCACTGACAGATCAATGCTTGCTCCATATTTACTCAATAGTTTTCCAGTACAGAATATGCAGACTCTATCCTGGCAAATTTCTTATCAGTGGTATTCAAAACCAAATATAATCTATGTTTTCATACTGGAAATCTCATTATTTTATAGGAAAATGTGGTTGATCTATCAAAAATTATGGCATCTAGATGTAGGTCCAGATTTTCAATCTTGTTCTGTATCTGAGTGTGGCATGTAAGAGGTGTTTGGCATATAATCCTAACTGTCTTAATGTTTTGATCCCACAAAAATTCAAAATATGGCAGCCATCTTGTAAACCTGAGTGAAAAACGTAATTTTTCCTTCTATTTAGGTAATACTGGATTTGCATAAGTCAAGTTTTCCTGTTTCTTTAAGGTTTTTGTGGGGTTTGTTTGGCTTATAAGATTACATTTGAACTCAACAGTCAACTTTCCATCCTGTGGGAAGGCTTCAAAATCCAGTCCACAAACTATTTGAGAGGCAAGGAGCTGTTGAAGTGAGCTGTGTGTGCAGTGCCTTGGCTCAGGTGCAGTTCCATGTGACAGGTGCACCTGCTGTTCCTGAGCCAGCTGGGATCCAAGCCTGGCTCTGCTTGCCTTAGAAGGGCCCAGGTAGGGAACAAGCTGGGCCTGATCGGGTTTGTGTGCCTTGGCACCAAGTGTTTGAGCAGCTGGTTGAGGGCAGGGTGGTAGTTTGCACTCTCTGCATGGGGTTAGAGGCCCCATTTGCACCACAAAGCTCTGTGCTGCTGGGGCTCAGCAAGTGTAGATGCCCAGAACTGGCGGAGCTGGAGGTCCTCATGGGACTGTTCTGGTCTCAGAACAGGATGTGAGGTCTGGTTCAAGCTGAGCTGGCTTCACTCATGGGGCAGCAGTGCTGTGGGGTTGGGTTTTTTGGGGTTGGTTCCCCCTCAGCCCTGTTCCTTTATATGGAGACTGCATTGTTTGCCAGTGTATATTTGCCAGCTGAGAAGTCAAGGTGTTACTTGGTGCATCAGAAAAAGAGATGCTGTTAGTAAATGACAGAAGGATGTAGTAGCTGCACTCTTTTAAAGTATTCAGCACAATACTTTTAAGTATTCATACACAACAGAGCGCTGACTTCAAACAATTTATTGTAGTTTTGAGTGAAGTTGTGATTTGCAGTGTTTGGAGATCGTTGTTGTTTGTACAGAGATCTAATCATCACAGCATCTTCTCTCTTTTCTATTTAAAAAAACCCCAACAACCAGTATTATACACACTCCTTGAGCTCAAGAGTTGCTGAGACAGTGTAAAAGCTTCAAAATACCTACAGGTTCTTCTCATGTTCCATTAGTGTCACTGCTTTCAAGGAGGAAAATATCAGTGTATAATCCCTTTTATCCTGCCCTGGACAGAGTGTTTGATATGGGCTGAATAAACTGCTCTCAATTCAAAGCCATTAATTTCCATTAATTGATGTAATCACAGTGTAAACCTCTCTTTGTTTTGGGCTGGGCAGCGTTTCACAAGGCTGGCAGGCAGAGAGAGGCCGTGCGGGTGCTGGAGCAGTTAACACACAATGCCGTGGTGGAAAGCCGATTTAACGACGCAGCCTATTATTACTGGATGCTTTCCATGCAGTGCTTAGACATAGCCCAAGGTGAGTCACCCAAAGGAAGTGTGTGTTTGTCACCTTATTGTGCACATAGACAAATAGCTCCTGCATTGTGATAGCATTGCTGCAGCTGCTTCACTGCTGGGTGGTTTGATTTGGGTTTCTTAATGCTGTGCATAACTCGGGCTTGTGCTATTTTTGTAGTCCCCTGTTTTTCCCATGTGCTAATTTAAAACAAATAAACAAAAGAACGACATCAGCAGGCACAAGGCTCCTTCTGAAGTCTGGCTGGGATGAAAATGGTGCCTCCTGGGAGCATGTATCCTCCTGTGCCTCCCCACCACACCCATTGCCTGGAGGGTTGCTAGTAAATAAAAGATATTGAAGAGTAAGTTACCTCAAGTGTTTGATCATAGGTTAGGGAGGTTACAAATTATTTCTGCCAACAGGTAAAACTGATTGTTTGCCAGCTGTCATCTTGTCTCCCAAATGTATGTCACTGGGAGAGAGGTGTTAATAGTTAATAGATGTAGTTTAGTGGTAATGAATACAGAAGGTTGGGAATACTGCCTTTTGCCTGGTGCTCTAAGTACCTTTGGGTTTAGTTCAGCTGGTCTGTCACCCCATAGACTGCTCTTTGAGACTGACACCAATGCCTTTGCCTCCCACAGAGAACGAAGGACAGCAGACTGAAATGTTGCAGAAGTTTCATGACTTCCAGCATTTGGCAGAAGTTTACCATGTCTATCACTTTATTCAAAGATACACTGTAAGATACCCACTTTAGAATTGTGTATTTATGTTTCCTGAGCTTTTTTCCTTAGGGAGTCCAGAAATAACTAGGACTTTTCAGGAAATTAAATACTGAATGTACATCAGTGATACTGTATAGTAACTTTATTTATTTAACTTAATTTTATTTTATTATACAGTCTTCAGCTGTCCTGTGCAAGAACTTGCTCAGCTCCTTAGAGCTGCAGGTGGGACAGGGCTGTTCCAATGCCTGACTTCCCTCCTGACCTTAGCCCTTTTTGTTGTTTGGCTTGGTTTGGTGCCATGGTACCTGAGGCTCTGCTCCTGCACAGGCCAGGGTCAGTTTTTCCCTCAGTCACTGGAAAACAGGGTTGAACAGAAGGTATGCTAGCCTAGGGATTTCCACACGTGTGTCACTGATGTGCAGTCACGAGTGAGGAGCTCCTACTAATGCCAGCAATTAGAGTCATGTTGCCATCCCTGTTGGTGCAAATATCTGTTATAGAACATTTGAGAACCCTTGCCCTGTGCCCAAAAGAAGGCTCTGTGCTGTGGAGTTTTGCTGTCAGACTGCTGCAGATCTCACAGTGCTAGAGACTCTGCACTGTCCTGTGCAGACTGCCCTCATTTTTAAATAACCTGTTAAAGGTTCTGTCTTAGCTACTCTGATCTCTCTGTCTCTCTTTTCTGTGTGTATCAGACGTGAGCTTTGGTGATAAAGACATGCAAAATCCACTTGTTATGTTCTGTCAACACCCTTTTTCTCAACAGATGAAAGAAACACAGTACTAGAGATGCCTTGTGCTGTGTTGCTTACTGATGTAAGTTGTTGGTTTTCCAGCTTAGAAATGTGTGTCTTTGTTTTTCATACCACAGGAGGAGCCTTTCAGCTTCCACTTGCCTGAAACCCTCTTCAATATTTCCAGGTTTCTGCTTCACAGCTTAACAAAGGAGACTCCTTTGGGGATCTCAAAAGTGTATCCTTCCAATACAGTACAAAATCTAGAAGTTATCATGTGATACATGAAAGGAATAACTGCTGTTGGTCCAAGGAAGGGATGTCCTGCAGGGAATCTTCAGTGTCAGCTGTTAGTTATCATTAATGGGAACTGGCTTTTGTCCCTCAGGAGTAATCAGCATCTTCAAACTATTGTGTGCTGAGCTGCACTAGTTTATTTGTTATAGTTTTGGAGAGCTGTGCAAATCAACTACCTTGTAACTCTCTTAGGCCACCTTGAGCACCTGCCCGGTCTGGTGTGTTACCTGTGTCGGAGGAGCAAGTTCTAGGACACCAGTCACTGCAAAAAGATGTTGGCTCTGAATCTTGACAGTGTTGTTGCAAGGAGACTGAACTGAGACAGAGGCAGGGAAACCCAGCAGCTTTTGCTTTCCATGAGCCCTGTGTGGTCTGTCAGGCCAACGTCTGCATGGCTTTGTGAACCTCTGAGGAGTGCTTCCTAAATGGGCTTCCTAAACTGTGAGCCCAGTGAAACGCACCTTTCTGTAAGAGATAGCCAGAAGGTCACTACGTGCTCTAGGGAGGCATGATCTGGGTTTCACTTCATTTCTGGCTTTGGATGGTGTATTTACTCAGTGTCAGTGGGTTACTTATGCTGTTAAAAATGCTTGGATTTTGGGTTTTTTTGTGGCTGGGGAAAAATGCACACACCCCAAAATTACTGAAATATTGTAAATGGAGTCAGAATATTTAACCATAGCAGCCTTTATCTGGGTCAGTTCCTTACCTTGCTAATAATAATTGCCCACTGATATTTTGATAGTCCTTTCACATGTGTTTGTAAATGAAGTTCTGTAGATTTCTCTGGTTAAAGCCTGTTTGAGGTCCTTGTGTTGGATATGCTTCATTGCACAACTTCTATGATTAGACAGAGTATTGCATTTTTTCCTAAACGCGGTATGTATTTTTATTCCTTAATTAAATTATAGCAATACATTATTGGCCCTGGCAAAGCAGAGTAAAGCTCTTGGTGCATATAAATTGGCTCGTCATGCCTATGACAAGCTGCAGGGACTGCAGATCCCAGACAGGTTCCAGAAATCCGTTGAGCTGGGCAGCCTGACAATCCGATCCAAGCCATTCCATGACAGTGAAGTAAGCTGTAATGTGTTTCAAGTTAATCATTAATATGTGGCCTAATCCTAGAATATGAGTTCCTGTGTGCACAAAACAATCTGAAATGTATTATGCATGGCTCTGTGATATAATTATGTTTCTGCTGGAAACACAGTCCTTTTATTGTTATTCTTCAAGTCAGACTTCCTTCTGCTCCTGAGAGCAAATTAAAATCAGCCCTCTCTTTGTGGGCAGCTTCCATCCTCCCTCCTCTCTTGCAGTCACCTTCCTTGCTGCCGATTAATTCTTCCAAGCCTTTTTCTCCCCTGTTCACATGCTATTGTTCCACAGTCTTTGTCTCTCTCTCCAGCTGGAGGTCACTTTCATTTGTCCCACTCCTAACACTCTCTCCCTCCTCCCTCCATCCCTTCAGTGACCTTTCTTCCGTAAATCTTACTTTAACACCTTTTCTTCTTTCACTGAAGTCTGGCTTTCTGCAGTGTTCTACAAAGCCATTTCTCAGGGAGTACTCACTAAAAATAAATTGCATTGTACCAGTGAACATGCACCTGGCCTCCTGAAATAACAGAAACACACCCTTTAAGAACTGCCTAAAATAACTCTGCTTTTGAAAAGAAAGAAATTAATTGGAGAACCTAAATTTGACCAAATCTTAGAGAAAAAAACTTTGCTTCAGTAAACTTCTCTTCAACTTCTTTTGTCCTTCTGTATTTGATGCAGAATTCTGCTTCTGTTACTGCAAAAGCAAGGTGAAAATTTAATTGTTAAAATGGTGAAGACAGCTATTTTTAATGGGAAAACTTGCTGATTTGTTAAAAAGGGAAAGCACTTTCAGATGTTGAAGGATCTGATTTCACACCAGTGCTTCTCCAGACTGGGCTGGTGTTGTATTGGTGGTGTTGTATTGGTGCTGTCAGCCAAAGGGGCCCGTATTTAATTGAAAACAAAGAGTTGAGGACGTGCCTGTCTGAGATCACCATGCTCTCAATCTGTCTTTTCAGGAGCTGGTGCCCCTGTGTTACAGGTGCTCCACCAACAACCCTTTGCTGAATAACCTGGGGAATGTCTGCATTAACTGCAGGCAGCCTTTCGTCTTCTCGGCCTCCTCCTACGGTGCGTTGGGACATCGGGTTTGCTCGTGCTTTGCAATAGATAAATGTTAACAGAGTAGGTTAGTGCTTCATTTCTTCGCTCTGCACTGTTGTTTGGCCAAACAAATGTTCCTTTACTGTTGTTAAATTTGACTAAGTGGGGGTTGTTGGCTCTCACTGCAGAGCAGCATTGTTTTATTGCCAGACACTGAAATGCATCTAGTGATGTTCTGTGAAGGTGAACACAGAAGTTCAGGGGGTTTGGTTTGCTGCAATTTTATTTTATTTAATTTGTTTCATGAGAGAAGGTGTGCAGAACACCACTGATGTGAAGGAGCACAGTATCTGCTATGAGGCATCTCCTGAGTTCCTGCAGGTCAAACACTTCCTGCCTTTTCCCCCTTTTAGAGGTGCTGCATCTGGTTGAGTTCTATTTGGAAGATGGCATCACAGATGAAGAAGCTGTAGCTCTCATTGATCTTGAAGCTCCAAGAGTGAGTAAAAGAGAGAATAAATGGCAAGAGATGCTGAGTGACCGTATCCTTTTGATTAGAATTGGTTTCCTTTTCTTAGGGGAAAAATTAAACCATTTTGAGTTTATTTTTTACCCTTAGCTTCAGACCTTTCTTTTTGTCATATGACTGATATAAGTACAATTGGATCTTGTTTCTTTGTCATGTTAGTATAACAACCAAAATATGGTTTAACTAAACCTAATATTGTCAAGACACTTTTCCATCAGGGCAGTTTATTTATAATCCTGTGCAATGTTTATTTTTAAGAGTGGAAAGCCATGCTTTACCTATTCTGTGTGAACTGCTTTCTGACAAGGATGGGGGGAATCTGGAGTGTGTTCAGCTTCCTTTAGAGGCTGCCTTCTCTCAGCCAAGGGAAGTAGCACTTCACAACTGTTCCTGTTGAGATCTGGTTTGGAATGCTTTGGCATTCAGAGCTCCTAGATGCAAGGGGAGTTATAGAATATGAGATGTAGAGTAATGCACAAGAGCACACAAACTCTGACTAAAGCTGCCCAAAAATGTAACTTCAATAGATTGCTTCCTTTGCTCTGTCATCTGTGGAAGGGTAAGAGCTGATGTCATGCCTGGCTGTGGTCAGACTTGCTGTTCTACAGCAGCTGCAGTGATAAACTTGCTCAGTCGCTGGAAATCCCAGCAAAGCCTTCTTGGTACTTTTTGTAATGACCTGGGCACTGTCACAGTTTGAGGTACTCTGGAGCAGCAAGGGTACTGGTCCTGCTGGGGTGCTCTCATACTGATTCTGTCAGTGCTGGCTATGGTCAGCAGAGCCACTTTTACAGGAATTCTTGTCCTTCCTTAAGACGTGCATCCAGATACTCAGAGTTTGAGGCTTGATGACACAACAGATAATATTATTGAGGATGATGATCCCTTTACAGCAAAACTGAGCTTTGAGGTAAGAACTGTACCTGTGTCTACTCACAGAAATTAATGGAAAATTTTACAAAGCTGCTCTTCTGGTGTGTGTGTGGTACAAAGAGAGCTGCAGAGGAGGGGATGGGAGAGGGATGGCTCTTGAGAGGGAAATGGACTAGCTAGTTAACTCCTCCCTTAAGAACACAAACAAAACCCCTGAAAAAGAAACAAACAAACCAGCAAAACCTACACAAAACCTCACCAAACAAACAAACACAAACCTCACAAAACAACAAAGATTTTAAACCAAACACTGCTGGAATTTTGTTTCCTCACCGTGCACTGGTACAGCAGCAACACACCTATAGAGCAGGCCTTACTGTGAGGGTTTCATGGAGACTGTGAGCATGGCTGTTACTTGCAAGGAATTGTGTTAAAGAGGTAAGGGAAGCTCACTGGAAACAGATGTGGCTGGGTGCTGCTGTTGCTGGAGGTTTTGATAAAACTGACAGGGCGTTTGGTGGGACAAGGCTTGGGCCAGTTCCGCATTATCTTCTACCGAGTGTTACTTCGCTTTTTAAAAGGCCTTGCAGTCGCCAAGGGGCCTGCAGTCGGTAACAGCGGTTCTCTCCCGGTGCAGCAGGGGGGCTCGCAGTTCGTGCCCGTGGTGGTGAGCCGCGCCGTGCTGCGCGCCATGAGCCGCAGGGACGTGCTGATCAAGCGCTGGCCGCGGCCGCTGCGCTGGCAGTTCTACCGCTCCCTGCTGCCCGACGCCTCCATCACCATGTGCCCCTCCTGCTTCCAGGTACCGCGCTGGGGAGGGGTGGAAATCAACAAAGGGTGATGGGGGACACAGTGCTAGTCATCGACACCTCGTACTCTGAAGTGTACTCAGCACATTCCTGAAGGTGGTGGAGACAGAGCAGTGAAACCCCAACTCTGAGCTGTGTGATAGAGGAACAGCTGCCTTGGAAGACTTGGCCATAGCTGAGTTTGAGAAGTTGCCCTGACAGCAAGTCAGAGCCTCTTGAGCAAACCTTGGATGACCAACAGAAGCTGATTTATATTTATTTCCTTTTGCTCTGCCTCTCTGACTTGAAGCCTAGTCTAGGAAGGAAAACCAGTCAGTGACTGTTATCTTGTGGTTCAGTCCTGCTGCTGCTTCAATCAGAAATGACTTTTAAAATGCTGGAATTCAGTCATGTTTGCTTACACAACTGCCTAGTTGTCCATCCTTTTGCAAAAGTAGTAAAGGAACTTTTGCCTTCTCAGCAGCACTGGCAGAGGTCTCTGAAATGCTTGCTGCCCTGTTCCAGGCTGTGGCATCTCAGGTGATTGAAACCAAGACAACCAATTATCTGTGATAGTGGTTCCAGAATATCTGTGCTATTGAGCAGCCATTGAGCTCAGTTTGCATTTCTTTGAGCAGGGTACAGGCTAACTTGTTTTAAATCTGTTCCTAATTAACAGATGTTTCACACAGAAGACTATGAGCTCCTCATACTCCAGCATAATTGTTGTCCATTCTGTCGGTGGAGAACAGATGAGTCAAACCAATGAAGAAAACCAGTTTTTTACCTCAAAAACAGATTCCCCTGTTGGCTTGGTAAAACACTTCTTAGATCTGTAGAGCTTTTCTAATAACTTAGTTATGTCATCTTGTCTCATTTTGTAAGAGTGAAACCAAGTTGAAGAATTGTAACTATTTTTTAAAATTAAAATGTCTGGGTTTTGTGAATGTGCTCTGCATTTTCCAGACAAGCAGCTGAAGTGCCACAGAATTTTACAGGAATGTTTCTAGGATCTAGTTCAGCCTTTAAGTAATTGTTTTTACTCCAGATTGTGCTCCTTAATACACACCAGTTATTGACAGATATTCAAATAAATGGGACTATTTTTCACTATTTATTGTCTCAGAATTTGCTATAATACTCGTGCTTCTGATCTTGAATTTCTTTTTCCTTTCTATTCCATTTAGTCAAGAACAGCATTTAGAGCCCTTCAAATATAACCTGAAGAGTTCCACTGCTCTTGGCACTGGGGGCACCTCACAGCCACCCTGGGGCAGGTGGTGGCTGAGTCTGTGTGGAATTCTCCTGGTTAAAGTGCAGCATGTCAGGCTGTGCACACCTGAGCTCCGTGCTGCTGCCAGGGAGGGCTGTGCCGAGGGAGTGCTGCTGAGCAGGGTGGCCTCAGTATCGTGTCAGCCCTGAGCCGAGGGGAGCTCTGTGTGCATGTGGGAGGAGACAGACCCGCTGCTCTCTGCTGCAGCCTCTTGTGGAAACATGAGACACCGGGGGCATCAGTCCCAGGCAGCACCTGAGCCCCTACACTGGCTTACTCTCCCTACAGGATGGGCAGAGCAAAAGCCAAGAAACTCCTGTGGTGAGATCAAGACAGTTTAATAGCTGAAGCAGAACTCTGTGTGCAAGCAAAGCAAAGCAAGAAGGAATTTATTCCCTGCATCCTGGAGAGCGGGCTCAGCATGAGTAACTGTCCCTTGGGAACCCAAACACCACAAGCACAACATCCTCCCTTCTTCCCCCATTCCCTGAGCTTTTATTTTGGAGCGCAACATCATCTGGAGTGGCACACCCCTTTTGCCAGCTGTCCCAGGTCTGTCCCTCTGTTCCCAGCCCTGCTCTGGCCTATTGCTGAGGGAGGCAGAGCAGGAAGAATGGCGACCCCAGTGCTCAGCCCCAGCTGCAGCAGGGGTGTGTTCCCTGTGCTGGTTTAGACACCAACACACAGCATCCCACGCTGCTGTGAGGGACCTGAACACTGTGGCAGTGACACCAACGTACCCCCAGGCAGGGGAATCTCACCAGGATGGCCAAAGGGTCATTCCCAGCAGCAGGAAGACTTGTGAAGGTAACCAGCTTGGTTGGAGCTGGGAAGTGGCGTGTCTCTTGACTTAAATCCAGTATAAGCTGTGCCTGTGTTGCCACGAGTTCTGTTGTGATGGCAGCCTGTCTGTTCCAGCCCTTTACCCTGAGTGAGAAAGGACATGAGCTGAGGTGGTTGGTGCTGGTGGGGCAGCTCCCGCAGGAGCAGCACTTTGCACGTGACATGGGATGTCTGTCTGCTCGAGTTCCTCTGGAAAAGGAGACCCTGCAATCCCACTGCCGGGTTTCCGAGTCGCTCAGTGCTTCCTGACCAAGTTTGCTTGATTTACCACTTTAAAAACATTCTGTTCTAATTACAGCTCGTCTGCTTTCTGACTCAGCTGTCATTGTTTGCAGTGAAGACTGCTATTGACATGGATAAACAATGTTGTTTGAGATAGGAGCCAGGGTGGAATCAGTTCCTTCTGGAACTGAGCTGACTGTGCAGAGCCAGTGGGAATGAAAAATTATAAAACTGAAGAGAAAGGGTTTGTTGTGACACAAAGACAAAATGGACCAAGACAAAATGGGCCAATATTTTTTAAAACAACTCTGTGAATATAGTCTAGTTTTGAAAAGCATTTTGGGCTTTTCTGGGCAGAAACACTCTGCATGTTTCATACGTGATGAAGTGTTCTAGTCCAGGCTGCCCTGTGCCATGGAGCCACCAGCTGGCTTCATGCTGAGGAGTCCTTGGAGGTACAGGAGGTCCCACCACAGCACTTTGGTTGGAAGCTGTTGTGAGCAATTTGCCCCATTCCTCTATCTCAGCTGCTTGCCTGTCCCACTGCTGCATCCAGTGGTGACGCACGCCAGCCCTAAGCTCTTTGCAGCAGCTGCTACCTCAGCATTGGCTTATTGCATCAGCTTAAAGTGTTTTAGGAAATAAACCTTTAATCCCTGTGTGCCCAGGTGTGAGTGTAAAGAGTTGCATTGGCAGTTAGAAAGTGGCACTGCTCTGGCCTTGGCAACAAGTGTGAGAAATTGATTGAGAGGGACTTAGGGTGAGCAGAGTGTGTGTGAGGGCCTGGTGTTTTCATGTTAAGGTGAAGGAAGACTTTTGGGACTGGCCAGAGACTGTGGCGTGCATTGGGCTGCCAGCAAGGTCTGCCCTAGTCTGTGGTGCCAGCACTTCAGCTCCTTCCACCTTCCCCACTTCGAGGGCAGGTTTCCCAGCTTGATCTCTGCTCTAAGGAGAGCAGAGCGCTTTGTGCTTTTTTCCATTAAACCTATTGCTAAACTAACCTACAAGGAACATTGGTGAAAACTAGGCCAGGACTGGAGGAAGTTTATTATGGCAAAGAGGACATGAACTTCTGCCCACCTTGCATCCATGAGCTCCAGCAGCTCTGGTACATCCTCCTGTATGGGATGAGGCCCTTGCATTCACCTGCTCCTGGCTGAGAGGAACGCTCAGCCCTCAGTGCAGCCAAAACAGCAAGGGGAGGTGGGTGCAGAGCAAAGTCTCTGTGCTCACCTCCTGTATGGTCTGTCCCACTGCCTCTGAAAAATTAAGAAAAGATAATGTGTAACTCAGCTGCTGGTTGGCACAAGGAATGTTTCAAGCACAACTGAGTCCATAGAGTGGTGAGTCAGAGAGACATAGAGGGCACAAAAGGCTCCAAAAATAGCCTTCCCTGTGGAGTTTGATGATTATGCAAGGTTTGAGGAAACTGAGGTTGTCTGTCAACCAGCATATGAAACTGGGTGCTGGCTTCAGCTCTGAACTTCCCATCAGTGCCCTGGTCCAGCACCTTTGCAGAATGATTCCAGTCCAGGACAGATGGACTAGGTTATTTATTAGGTGTTACCAATGTAGTTGGCATGACCCAAATCAGATACAAAGACAGGCACAGAGGAGATGGCACAACTGCTAACCTGCCAGTGGGCCAAGTGTTTCACAGTGGTGGTCAAACCTCCACAGCCAAATCCCGAGCAGAGAGATGGCTGGAGGATGCAGAAAGTTTGGTGATGCTGCCTTCTGCAGCCTTCCACAGGGATTGGCAGTATGTGGGGATGGCTCTCCAGTGGGGACACCACACCACACCTGCCCAGCCTGGCCATTTGCAGCCCCTAAACCCTGGGGTTTGAACCACACATGTCACTCCTGTTAGTGGGGAAGGGAAAGGAAGAGCAAGGATGTGCAAGGGAGCTGCTGCCTGGTTTGAGCCCCTGCAAATGAATGATGCAGTGCAGAGCTACCTCTATATATGTGACCATGAGCTGTGGTCTCCAACAATGACAGTGCTGGCCAGAAACTGGTGTCACCTTAACACCTTCCCAGGAAAGCCAATTACCCAGGGATGATTATGATTAATAATTCTCTAAACCCTAATCGTGCTGACACCAGTGCCTGGAGCTTACCTTGGGGGCACTTTATAAGAGGTGCCCTGTGGAGGAGATTGTAACTGGTTCTACTTGGGGTGACAGTGGAGGCTGAGAGGTGGCAGGAGCTCCATTTCAGAGGCAGTTTCCCCCTTGCACAGAAGAACTACCAGAGTAGGAGCAAAAAACACCTCATAAACTGCAACCATGAATGGGACAGAAGGCCAAGACTTCTACGTGCCCATGTCCAACAAGACCGGGGTGGTGCGGAGCCCCTTTGAGTACCCTCAGTACTACCTGGCTGAGCCCTGGAAGTTCTCGGTGCTGGCTGCCTACATGTTCATGTTGATCCTGCTCGGCTTCCCCATCAACTTCCTCACGCTCTATGTCACCGTCCAGCACAAGAAGCTCCGGACACCTCTGAACTACATCCTTCTGAACCTGGCATTTGCCAACCTCTTCATGATATTTGGAGGCTTCACAACCACTATGTACACCTCCATGCATGGGTACTTTGTCTTTGGAGTAACAGGGTGCTACCTCGAAGGCTTCTTTGCCACACTGGGCGGTAAGTTTTCCAAATATTCAAATGTCTTCTGTCAGGAATTTCCCCAGATTGTAGGAGCGGGAGAGAAAACACACAGATGATCTTGGAAAAACATGGTACCTGTAATGTCCTTGACCTGCTGCTGATGTGGACTGAGGCCATTTGCCATGTTTCTGGGTAGGAGCTAAAGAAAGTGACCAGTGACACTTTTAAAAAAACCTTTATTTTGGGAACCATCTGCTCAGTATCCTGAGAACCAAGGTGCAGCAATGAAAAACAGCCAATACCAGATTTTGCAGTTGTTGGATTTGGGCATCTCCTTGGCTCACTTTCTGACTCAAGAGATGATAATTTTGTTCCTCCCATTTTGCATGGCTCAATCTGCCATTGGCTCTGGTGTGCTGCATGGTGGTACAGGCAAGCAGAGCTGGCTCTCCTCCCCATGCCAGCCTGGTATGGAACCAAACAAATGTTAAACATAATTGTGTGTCTGAAAATGGCCTTCTCCTCCATTTGGCTCAGCTTTCAGCCACAGCTACAGTTTTACTGGTTTGGTCCTTGTGGCACAACTTTCCTAGGAAGCTGTGGGTAGTGAGGGAAGTCCTGGGGTGATGGACACTTGCTGCAGTGTGACCACAGGCTTGCAGGTGCAGGTGCTGTCTGGGATGAATGGTGGGGTCAGCCATGAATCTCAAAACATTGCAGCAAAGTGGTTCCTGTGGGTCGGCAGTACAGTGAGAAGGGGTCTTCTCACACTGTCCTACCACATCTGCCCTTGATTGTTCTCCATTTATCTTTCCAAACCCTTGGCAGAGATTAAGCTGCTGCCGGGGATTGTCCTCAGGAACATCAGTCTGAGGAAGCCTCATGCTGCCATCAGGGTGTTTTTCTTTTCCTGTTGCTCAAAGTCCCTGTGTCCCTTTCTGTCCCTCTCCCTGGTGCAGGTGAAATTGCTCTCTGGTCGCTGGTGGTCCTGGCTATTGAAAGATACGTTGTGGTCTGCAAGCCCATGAGCAACTTCCGCTTCGGGGAGAACCATGCCATCATGGGTGTTGCCTTCACCTGGGTCATGGCCTTGGCCTGTGCAGCTCCCCCAGTCTTCGGCTGGTCCAGGTAGGGAAGGCACTGACCCAGTGTCAGGGGTGTGGGAGCCTGGCTGGTGGCTCAGCTGTGGCTTCCAGCCAGTCTCCTCTGCTGGGTGCTGACCTGCTGTGCTCACCTTGCAGGTACATCCCCGAAGGCATGCAATGCTCGTGTGGGATTGACTACTACACTCTGAAGCCAGAGGTCAACAATGAATCTTTTGTCATCTACATGTTTGTGGTTCACTTCACGATCCCGCTGTCAGTCATTTTCTTCTGCTACGGGAACCTGGTTTGCACTGTCAAGGAGGTGGGTACCCACAGTGGCCAATAGGGCCTGTCCCCAGTGCAGGGAAGGGGCCCACACCAGGCTCAAGAGTGGTGTCAGGGAGGGCCCTCCAGGGACCAGCCTGGCCACACATGAAGAGGGAAATAGCAAATTCCAGATGTGCAGCTAGACTCCCGTGAGCCCTGACCCCGTGTCCCTACCAGTGCAGCACGCACTGGCTCCATCACATTTCCATTCCCTTCTGCCCGCAGGCTGCCGCCCAGCAGCAGGAGTCTGCCACCACCCAGAAGGCAGAGAAAGAAGTGACTCGCATGGTCATCATCATGGTCATCTCCTTCCTGGTCTGCTGGCTCCCCTACGCCAGCGTCGCCTTCTACATCTTCACCAACCAGGGGTCGGACTTCGGGCCCATCTTCATGACCATCCCGGCATTCTTTGCCAAGAGCTCGGCCATCTACAACCCTGTCATCTACATCGTAATGAACAAACAGGTAACTGGCAGGGTGCCAGGAAACTCCTCTTTTGTGTTTCTCTTTATAACAGCTGGCAGAGAGTTGCAGCATCTCAAGGTGCCAGTGGTCTGGAGAGGGGATTGTTTCCAGGAGATGTAGTCCTGCCACATGGGAAACTGACTGTGCAGCTCATCCTTGGTGCTCCATAAATCTCACAAATGCAAGGCCATTCCACCTAAAATAATGCAGGTGCTGGGTTGATGGAGGAGCCAGGACTGGAGCAGGCAGGGCTGCCAGTTGATGGGTGGGCAGCAGACAGTGGGGCAGGAGACTCCATGTAGGCATAGTTCCTCCTGTACCACTATGCTGGGGGCTTCCAAGCAGCTCTGCTGGGCTTAAAGACAGCTCTGCAGCTAGAGCTGCACGGTGTCTATCTGGCTCACCCCGGGCTTCCCTCTCTCCCAGTTCCGTAACTGCATGATCACAACCCTCTGCTGTGGCAAGAACCCACTGGGTGACGAGGACACATCTGCTGGCAAGACAGAGACCTCCTCCGTCTCCACCAGCCAGGTCTCTCCTGCATAGGCCCCATGGGAGCAGCCGGTCCCTGGGGTGCTGCCCTGGGAGAACAAACTTGTCCCCACCACCACCACCTGTCCCTGCTCCACCGTGGCCAAGGCCCTGTGGGGCCGGCTCCTCGCTCCTGGCACTAGGAACCCTGGGAACAGGGCTGAAAATGTGTACACACGTTTTGTAATTAAAATGCAAAGGCTTAGCTCCTCTGGCGTAAATCCGTGTATTTCTGTTGACTTGCTGAGAGCTCATGTCCCTTCTCTGAGTGCAGACTGGGTTGGAGAGCTCTGCCATGCCTGGGTCATGGCACAGCTGTCCTCGCCTCCCTCAACCCACCCTGACACCCCAGCCAGGGCATGTTCTGCATCTGCTGCTGCTGGGGCAGAGCTGGGGTCATTTTCTGGCTCTTTTGCCAGAGATGGATCCTAGCCAGCACTGCCCAGTTGCTCAGCCCCATCACGCTCTGTCTGCCCACAGCAGGTTTGGCTGCTGCAAAGTGCCCTGGCTCTGCCAGATGCTCCCAGCTCTGGCCCTGCCCCATCTGCCAGAAGTCCTGGGAGACACTGTGATTCCTCCAGTGGGTGGGACAGATACCTATGCAGGGTCCTGCCTGGCAGGCAGGTGGCAGGGAGGGCCCTGCCAGCACGGCACAGCCGTGGGTGGCTGCAGCACTCCGGGGCAGCTCTGTGCTCAGTCCTCCAGCATGGCTGCAGCAGCACATGGACGGAGCTTGCACCCTCAGCAGCAGCTCTGCTCCATGTGCCCCAGCACCCCTTCCTTCCCCGCAGTCTTCTCTCTCTTCCTTTGGCATCTCTGGCCCCTAGGGCCAAGCCCTCAACAAGCCCCTCCCCATGCTGGCTGTGGTCAGTCTGGGCTCGGCCCAGTAGGAGGTTTTGGGCAGCTCTGGTGCTGCTGAGGCTTGCTGGGCACAGGGCTGATCTCCCCCCACGCCACAGCAGGCAGGACCCAGCAGCATATGGCTCAGCGTGCCGACATATGCTCCAAGCACTACAAGATGGCATATTGCAATTGTAGCAGTGTTCTTCATTTTTATTTTTAGTTCAGTTATACAAATAAGATGTTTTTCTCGCTGTTCAGTGTTATCAACATTTGAAACTATTTTTGTACGTTATTATCCTCTCTGATTTCTAATCCTATGCAGCTTTGCAAGGACTAATAGGGAATGGATAGAGCCCATGCGAGTTAAACCCTTAATAAAGAGCAATTTGCAAGTACAATTCTCTCATTATTTTTTTATTGATACTTCTGCATATTCAGTGAAATCTAAAGATTAGAGTTTTATGAATAATTCAGTGTTTAGGCTGATGTCTGATTCATGTACTTAAAATCTGGGAGGTGGTTTTGGAGGGAAGAGGAGGGAGGATTCAATGTTTATTTGCTGTGCCCCACAGGAGTGTGGTGATGCCTGGCACTGTGGTTTTTCCACCCGTGGAGGACCAGCCCTGGCACAAGGCCTGGCCCCAAGCCCGCAGGCTGTCCCCACATTGTGCCACCTGGCTGCTGCTGGTGGTGCTAGGGGCAAGGGTTTGGGATCCTCCTGTCAGCTCAGCCAGGTGCCAGAGGAATCACAGAGCTACCAGAGAGGTGATAGATGGATCCAGGATGAGGAAATGCACCCAGCCCCAGCAGCTCTCCTGTGCCTCCACTGTCCCCTTCCTGGGGAATTCAGAAATGGACTGGAAATGAAGCAATAAAAAGGCTGGTGCTGGTATGGGGGGGAGGAGGGCATTGGTGTTTTACTCAGGCTCTCCTCACAAGCACAGGTGCCTTCATGGAGGGGTCATGGAAGTGACGTGGCTGCCTAGGGCTGGGAGTGGTCTCCCCTGAACATAGGATTCAGTGGGTGGGGGAAAATTGTTGTCCTGCTTGTGACACCTGGGCATACTGGAAGAGAGTTGCTTCTCCTGCCTCTGCTCCAAGCAGAACCAAGCAGCTCTTCATTTTCCTCCTCTCACTTGTGGAATCTTCCCGCCCCCCACCACCATTATCAGAGTCCCATTTCCTAGTGAGCCCATACTTGGTAATGGGGACAGCACATCCCGCCTTCACACTGGCAATGGGTCTGTGTGGGCCGCATGCTCTGGGCTGGATCCCTGTGCACCCCACAGCTGTCAGCAAGCTGCAATCCCAGCACTCCAATACCCACCTAGCAGCAGGTAGACACCTTTTGTCCGCTTGTTCAGGGGAATCACCCTGCAAACCCCTGATCTCATCCTTCTCCAAACCCTCTGCTTAGGTGTTCCCCTTCTCCCTCCAGCCCCTCACAAAGCTTTGGCAAAGGGCCTTCAACTTCCAGAGCCTGGCTTCCACCAGGGCTTCCACCACAGCAATTAGCAACCAACCAGCACCTGCAGCCAGGCTGCTCATCAGATAAATTGGATGGAGGTGAGCTGGGTGTGGCAGTAGGATTTGTGGTGCTGTGGGTAGAGCTGCCTGGATTTGTGTACAGCCATGGAGCCTCAGCTAGGTAAGGGGTCTGCAAGTGCTGTGGGGTCCCTCAGAGCTGGAGCTTGGCTCAGGCTCTGGGCTGTGGTGGCTGTGGTCCCTGAGGGGCTGCAGAGATGAGCAGGGTTGTGGCTGCTTGGCTTCTGGGGGCTTTGAGGCTGCTAGGGCTGTGAATGTCTCGGGACTGGGCTGCAGTCCCAAATGGTCCCTCTTCCTACAGCCAAAGCTGCTGGCACAGCCCATCGCTATCAGACCCAGCACCCTCCAACCCTGCACATGGTCAAGGAGGCGCTGCGGGCCCATGATGAGAAGAAGGGTGCCTCTGTGGTTGCCATCAAGCGTTTCATCCTGGCCAAGTACCCCACGGTGGACCCCATCCGCCTCAAGTACCAGCTGAAGCAGGCGCTGAGCAAGGGCCTGAGCTGTGGGGACCTGGAGCGGCCCCGCAACTCTTCTGCTGTGGGGGCCACTGGCACCTTCAAGGTGAGCAAGGGCTGCTGGAGCACAGGGCTGGGGACTGAGGTGCTGCCTGGCCCTGGTGACACCCCTCTCTCACGTACAGTTAGCACGCAAGAAACCACAGCAGAAGCTGAGCCAGGCAGATCCTGACCTAGGACAGGCCCCAAAGCCAGGACAGAGAGGGACCACCAAGGCCCCCCAGGCCCCCGTGGCAGGAGCACGGCAGCGAGGTAAGGGGCTGCAGGTGCTGTGAACAAGCTCACACTGCCTGGCCCCACCTGGGCTCATCTGCTGCCCTTTTTCCACAGGTGCCACCAAGCAGCAGCCAACAGCCACCAAGCGGCCAAAGGCAAAGCCCGTGGATGTGAGTCAGGGCCAGCACTGGGGTGGGTGGCTCATGACCCAGCAACACCCTGAGGTGCTCTCTTCTCTTCCCTCCAGGCCCAGCCACAAGCAGCAGAGAAGCCCAAGAGCAAGAGAGCAAAGCATCCCCCAAGTGCTGACCAGCCCCAGGCTCATGGCTCAGGATCTTCAGGGCCCCCAAAAGCTGCCAGCCACCGCCAGGCCCCCCGAAAAGGACGCAGCACAGCTCAGGCTGCTGAGAATGCAGAAAGCAGCAGCAGCGACAGTTCTGGAAATGCTGGGCCAAAGGGACCCCAAAAGGCCCCCAGGGGAAAGAGCAAGGGGAAGGTGCCCAAGGGGGCACAGCAGGGTGCCCCCAAGGCACAGGGAGGTCAAGGTCAGGCAAAGAAGCCCCGGGTGACTCCAGGAGCTGGGCAGGGGAAGGCCAGGGTGAAGAAGGCAGCCCCCATGGCAGCAGACAGAAAGGCTCCGTAGGAAGCTAAGCCCTGCTTCAGCTGGCCCCAGGCCCTTGGGGTCTGGGCTGGTTTCAGTCCCTAGGTTTTAAGTCTGTGTTCACCTCATCCTAATAAAGCTTCTTTATTTGCTTCACAGAATGGCATGACTGTTGTGGGTCCCTGTCCCTGTCCTTCCATCTCTCAGTGCCAAAATCCCTCAGCCCTGCCCTCAACCTGCAGGGCATTGTGGTGAGCTGATGCTGCAGGCAGCTGCCTTGTTGCCTGCCCTCATGGAGAGGTGCTCTCTCTGTCCCCATGTGTCCCCAGCTGTGGTGCCAAGGGGCTGCTGGGTTTGGGGACTCTGTGTGTGCAGCTGACAGTGTGCCAGGTGATGGGCAGGGACCCTGGGACCCATGGGACACAGCATGGTGACATCCCCAGGAACAGAGGAGCTCAGACTTGGCTGGTGCTGTTGTGGAACCATGGTGCCCACAGCCTGTGTGAGGTGTCCAGGCTGCCCTTGTGCTGGGCCTGGCTGAGCTGGGATTACCTGAGCACCAGGGCAGCTCTGGGTGTGTGCCACGGCCAGGTGTTTCTCCATTGTAATAAGTCAGCTGGGGCTCCATTTTCTTCATGTGGGAAAAGCCAATTCTTTATACATATCACTTCTTTGATACAGTGTTCACACACCTCATGCACTGGTAGTTGGAAGTATTGGCTGGGAGTTTTCTTACTACTTCATTTTTTGGTCGGAAGGTGATTTGTGCTAAGATTCAGGTTGTTCACATTTTTTACTTTATAGGTTCTCATGGAACAGATCTTATTGTTTACACAGATGCACTTATTTTTCAACCCCAGAAAAGGCTGTTGTGTTGAGGAACCTTTCATACCAAGTTTGTTTTTGCATGGGAACTTGCAAATTGCTAAACTACACTTAGAAAAATGACGGGCCAGCTATTAATTTAATAGAGCAGGCCTGATCTTATGAGGCCTTTCTTTTATAATTCTTCTACCTGTCACAACATCTCCCCCTTTTTTATTAATTTAAAAAAGCTCAAATGCTCTGATGTTAAAACAATTTGCATCCTACTAAGGCTATTACTGGTTATCTATTAAATATGAGACAAGATACATAAAAACCTGATTACAATCAACAAAACTTATTAAATCCAATCATGTCACTGACACAAGGTCTAACAGCATGAGAAAAATAAAAATCATGTCCAATGTCTCTAAGGTAAATGGAGATAAATGACCACTGTTTTAAAGTCCAACTAGTTGAGACTCAGGAGAAAGTCCATTAGCTGGAAATATTGATCTTTGACATCACTGAATGTCTTCTTGGAGTCCTGGAACAGGAAATAGCTGAAGAAGGTTAGTAGGAAGACTAAACCATGATGATGACATAAGGCTTTTGTTGACAGTTTCCTCTGTAAGTCTCCAGGCACAGCCAGGCTCTGGCAGTCCCACTTTTGCTCCTATTCTGATTACGAAGGCTGGGTGGTGGTGAAGTCATTTCTCTTCTCACTGGGCCTCCTTTTTTCAGAGGCAATGGATGTCTGATCAAATGAATAGATGACTACTGTTAACCTGTTGATGATAAAAACACATGCATATCTTCTCTTTAATGAATCAATTCGGCTTTGCTGTTGTACACTGAATTGGGATTTAGATTTAATGATCTTTTTTATATCAGTCATAACAGTCTCAAAAAGTTGAGATCATATATTCCAAACATTCATTCAAACAGCAAAATGAAACGAAAACACTGAACAGCTTACTGGTAAAAGCTATAGTAACTCAGACTGAATAACACTCAAACCTGGTATAAATGAATTTTGACAGTGATAAAGCTTAACAAAATGAACTCAATAGAACTCTGCCCTAAAAGAATTTTATATTAATAAAATGTAGCTCAATTATTACCTCAGTAAAACAGAAGGTACACTTACAAAAACTCAAATTTAATCATTATTATTACTGAATACAACTGTGATCTATATAAAACTGGAACAAAACATTGCCTAAACTTAATAATACTGAAACTTAGCAGACATGAAATTTATAAAATTAACTTAATAGAGCTTAGCCTTGCTCAACTTAACAGAAGGTAACAGAGCATTATATTATTGGGCCTTCACTAAACATAACTGCAAATTAGTACCCTTAAAAGTTATAGATATGACAAGATGCGGCTTAATCTACTGTTATTAGCACAAAAATAAAATGAAAAAGTGAACAATCGATAAGAGAAATAACAGCATGATGGTGTACTGGAGGGNCTTAGCCTTGCTCAACTTAACAGAAGGTAACAGAGCATTATATTATTGGGCCTTCACTAAACATAACTGCAAATTAGTACCCTTAAAAGTTATAGATATGACAAGATGCGGCTTAATCTACTGTTATTAGCACAAAAATAAAATGA
>VXBB01002627.1:42858-60633 GCA_013399915.1 Illadopsis cleaveri | reverse complement strand
TTCAAAAATGATTAACAATAATTATTTGCTATTAGTAATTATATAACATTATTGTATTCATAATAATGTTAATAATTATGTAATAATAAATAATTGTAATTTCCTTGTTAATAAATGTGCCCCTTGTCTGAAGGGGCTGTTCTTTTCCAGTGGCTGCCAAGTCTGATCCATCCTTAGGTGTGTGAGGCACCTCCCTCAGCTTCAACGTGGAATTTAAACTTGAGAGTCACAGGCTTCACAGGAAATTTATATAAAATCCACAATATAAAATCCACATTCTGAAATTCACATAGAAATTCATATAAAATTTACACAGACATTGTGCTTCAGCAGAAAGGACTTTGTTTATTGAAGTAAAAGAAAAGTACAAAACGATCCAGTCATAGGCAACTCAAAGTCTAAAGATGAATTTTATTCCTCTTCTACAAGTAGAAGTTTGAGGCAGAGATAGAGGGACTGTCATGAGGGATTTTAAAAGCAACCACTGTGGCTTGGTTGTGGCTCAGATTCCTCAGGGAACTGTCCCAGCCCCCAGCTGGACTCCTTTTCTCCGGATTGGGAAGTGTCTAAAGGAGATTGTGGAGCCACTGGTGAGCCCTCTAACCAGAGAACAGAATTGGTTCATTTCTACCCTAGAAGACCAAGCAACACCTGTAGGGATTGCAAACATTTAAACAAAAAACCATTTCAAAGGCAGCTGTCTAAGCTAAGCTCTTTCTTACCCTCCTTCTACTGAGTGTAGTCAGAGAGGAGATACAAGTCCACTTTACAGGGTGATTCTCCACCAGTGCCACCTTAAAATGGGATTATTCCTGTCTGGAAAGTTTCTCCCCCTGAGCTACAGAGGAAATTTTGCTTTGCTGAGTAGGGCAAATGGGTTAGGAAAAAAAAAAAAGAAAAAAAAAGTGAAGTTCAGCTAATCCAGACTTAATCTATAGTTACATGATTTTGTGTTTTCTTAAAAGTCAGTACAGAATAGGGACTCCCAAAAGATCATTCATCTCTCAAAGGAGAGAGGTGAGTACGTGGAATAACTGAATAAATGGAAACGCTTCTCTGCCCATCCTATGAGAAGGACAGAAGCACTCACCCAGGACCAGAGGCCAAGTTTTGCCCCAATTGTGTTATGTGGGATGAATCCCACAGGAATTCCAGCTGCAGGTGGCAGTGCAGATGCAGGAAGGGAAAGTAGGATTTGTGCTTTCTGGAAACACCTTGGGTTTTGCCAGGGGAGGTTCAGATTGGATATTGGGAAAAATTTCTTCACTGGAAGGGTGGTCACACATTGCCACAGGCTGCCCAAGGAAGTGGTGGAATCACCATCCCTAAAAGTGTTCAAAAAATACGTGGATGTGGCACTTGAGGACAGGGTTTAGTTGCAGACTTGGCAGTGCTGGTTTGGTATTTTGAGAGGGCTTTTTCAGCCTTAATGACTCTCTAAATCTGTGATTATTTTGCTTCCAAGACCATCCATTAGCAGGACCACTATCGGTAATTTTTTTAATCTTTTCATTCAATCCCACGTGAAATCTTATTTTTTAGAACTATTGCTTGTTATTACTGATTTCCTAAGATGCTAAAAATTAGGAAAATCTGTCCAGCTTCAGTTGGCATGTGTGAGCCACCTCTTTCCAGGCCTTTTTGGGCATCCCTACGTCACTGGGCAGTGGGGAGACCCCATCAGTGCCAGAGGAGACCCTGCTGGGCAGTTTCACACTCAAGTCACTTTGATTTCCGTGGGCAGATTCCACCCAGCAGGAATTGCTGGCTGCAGCCTGGTTTACAAATGCAGGGAGATTGTGCATGCTGCCCTTTATTCCATTTAATTTTCATTTATTGTTTTTTTTTGGTTGTCATCCTTTCCTTTGCTCTTCTAAATCTTTTGTTTCAAATACGCTTTTCCAAGTGGGATCAGACAATGTTCTTACCGATGGGGAATTCTTTACAATCTCCATCTCTCCCTCTATTTTAAGGTAAATTACTTGACTTGCTGCTTCTCTCTCCCCTCTCTCCCAATGTCAGCACCTCAGTGTTTTCTAACACAATGAACTTGTAATTTCTATTTAAATGGGGCTGGTTTTTTATCTCTGCATGGAATTACCACAAAATCAGCCACCTGCTATAACTGAATTTCACCCACACTGCCCTGGGATATTTATACTGTGGCTGTTCCTGTTCTACAGCCTGAGGATATCTTTGCATTTCTCTGGTTTGCATTTTCCATTGCTGGATAATATCTATATATTGGAAGGCATCTATGTTGAAATAATAAGAAGAAATAAGAAAGTTTTTCCCATTCTTATTCAACACAGTTAACTCAAGCAAGACCAACAGGTGTTTCTGCAAAGATCTCATTAACCACTGATTATCTCCAGCATCTCTTGTAAGCAAATGTCTCATTAACGTGGATGTTCACACATAATTTACTTTTGTACATGGTGCCACACTTCAGTGAGCTATAAACCAGTTGCTGCACATCCCCAGATTTACATGGAAATTTCCTGTGCGTGGACAGACACAAGCTATCAAAGACATTAAAACCTAATAGCACTCAACGTGGTCTTGATTTCCATCTTTAGTACAAAACCGGGATCACAAAATGATAAAATCAGAATATCCTGAGCTGGAAGGAGCCCACAAGGACCATGGAGTCCAACTTCTGGCCCTGCACAGGTCACCCCGATGTCCCCACCATGTGCTGAGAGATTCCAAACCTTTCAAACCCCAGGTTTTGAGACTTTTAGAAACATTCTAGTGCATTACAGCATTCATGGGATGAAATCCCCATCTGGCAGAGGAAACAATCTGGGGTAGAAGTGGGAGAAGAGAAGCAGAGGAGCAAATGTAAAGGATTTCTTTATATTTTCCCAACTCCTGTGATGATTTAATGAGCATTTTTGCCCCAATTTTGTATTTTGGTGGGTCTGGTGGGTCTTGTTATTATGATGTTGAACATCACAACAACGTTGTTTGACCCTGACCTGATTCTTCAAACACCGGCTTGCACAGAACTGCTCTGCTCCCCACACGGGGCACTCTCAGCCTTATATTTTTTGTGAGAAAGCACAGGATTGGGTTTGCTGCCACTGAAACTGATGGGAAAAAAAAAAAAAAGGCACCAGTTCCTGTCCTGAGAACAGAATTCCTCCTCCACTGATGGGGATCAGCTCCTATCACCAGAGCTGATGAAGCCCACACAGCTTTTACAAGTCCATCACCCACATCTCATTACATTGGACTCGTGCCAGGCAGAAAGAAAGTAACACTTGGAAGTATTATCTGCTTTTCCTGAAGGTTTTATTTCCCTTGGCACGCAGTCAAAGAGGGAGAATTTTGACAGAAAACCTTGTAGGAAATCATGGAGCTGGAGGCTCTTTTCCAGTTGATAGAATTGTTTGCTCAATCTCAACATCAAATGCAAATTAGCAGTGGAAGTATTTCAGTTTGATTCTTCTTTCTTTTCCTGCTGAGGCAAAAGATGATTTTCATTTGAGATTCACTCTCTAAGTAATTTTTTTCTTTTTTTATTATTAGTAGTAAATTTGAGAGATTGCTCTGGGTTTTTTTTGTGTACCCTGGATAAGCCTTCTAGGTTTGTGAGCTGGTAAAATGATGGTTTGCAGAATTACAGGAAGATTTATTCTTCTTGAAAGCCAGTTTTTTCACACCTCTGGCACAGAGACCAGAAAAAAGCAGGAACTGGGCTCCTTTACTGTATTTACAATAAATTTTAAATTAATTTTTCTTATATCCCAGGAGAATACAGCTCCCACCCACAGTTCCATCACCTCCTCTTCCTGCATTCGTGTAGCAGGAAATTGGGATTTTTTACTGCTCAGACCTTTGCTTCAAAGTTTGTTGCATGAAGCCTCATCTTGGAACTGTTATTAAAGTCCTGAATCTATTTTTAGCTTATGCAAGAAATCATTAGAGGTCAAAAAAATCCTCTTTTGACCTTGTGAGTTTATATTCTCCAGAGCAAAGACTGCAGTAAAAATAATGAATGATGTTGGGACATCTCTTTGGTAAGGAAGGACAGTTTTTTTAGAAAATAAGCAGGATGGAAGAGTGAGTTCGTCTCATATATCCACAGAAATGGCTGCAGGATGAAGCAGAAACTGCTTTTCAGTTTTCAGACAAATTCCAAAATGAGCGAGTTGCCAAATCTTCACAAGGATTAAAGCCCACAGAAATTCATAAAATTTAATCAAAGATATGATCCATAAGTTTGTGTGGTTTTTTGTTTTTAGCGTTTTTTGTTTGTTTGCTTGTTTTTGTTGTGTTTTTTTTTAATTAACCCAGCACTTCTAAAAGATACTTAAATGGCAGCAGGTTTGATAGTCAAGGGAAAATTTGTTTCTGGAATGTTGGAGTGATTTAATTGAGACTAAGGAATGGCATTTTCTGGGAGAGTAGAGTCTGGCCATTACTGTGTGATGCCACTAAGGATTTTATGCTTTTCCTATGAATGAAAAATACTTTTCCCCAGGGAAACTGACACTGTTTACTGTTCTAAACAAGAATATTTTTATTTCTAGAAGGAAGAAGCAACCACAAAGCTCAATAACAGCGTGAGGAAAGGGCTGGATTTCCACCACTAACGTATTTTATCCCTCCTTTTCTTCCACAGGTTGCCCAGGAATGTGGGACAATATCACATGCTGGAAACCTGCAAGTGTGGGAGAAATTGTCTTTGTCAAGTGTCCTGCACTGTTCAGATTTATCATCTCTGAAGATGGTAAAGTATTTTCTCCTTGTTCTTCACCTCTGCCTGGTAAAACCTCATGGCCAGCACAAGTGTAAAACCTTACTTAGATCCTCAGGATAAAGAGACATCAAAAACTCTACAGCTGGGCTCCAGCTACAAATAAATTGCAGGAAAACCAGGATATTTGTGTGCAGATACATGAGTGTGCGTGGGGTGGGAGGGAAGGTATGAAAAAAAAAAGCCTTCATAGACTACAAAATATGAAAATACCACAAATTTTTACTGCTAAAGGGAATATTCTGCCCGTGAGTCTCACTGAATTCAGTGGGGACCCAAATCTATGTTTGGGCCTTGGGTAACACAACTGCAATCTATTTTAGCAAATAATTAAGAGGTAGAGTAGGTTCTGCTTGTGCTGAAGGAGAACACAGGCTTGAGATGAGCAGTGTGGAGCTCCCATGTTGAGGGTCCAGGGAGGAATTAAAGATTTCTGGCCAGAGGCAGAAGTTCCATCACACTTTCTTTGTGGTCTGTGGAAATGAGACATAAACATCCTTCTGTCCCTGTGCTGGTAATTAACACAAATTGGTCCATTTGCTCCCAGCAGCCAACACCCACTGCAGATCCCTTAATTAGCACTGTCCTTTGAGGAACAAGCTCCTCACTGTCCCCCAGGATCCTTTTTCCCAAAGTTTATTTTACCAATTAATTATTCATTTACAGCCTTGAGTCCAAAATCTGCTTTTTTTTTTTTTTTTGCATCGCCACACACACAGAGCACCATTTTTAGGAGGCAGAGTTTCATACACAGCTCTAGGAACTCTGAAATCCTCCCTTTTAACACGTCCATTCCAGCATGTCCAGGCACAGGCATCACCAATGTCACCTAACCCATGACCCACATCAGAAACAAGATTTGACCAAATTAACAATAACAAATTAACTCAATTTAAGACNAGGAGAACACAGGCTTGAGATGAGCAGTGTGGAGCTCCCATGTTTGGGGTCCAGGGAGGAATTAAAGATTTCTGGAGAGAGGCAGAAGTTCCATCACACTTTCTTTGTGGTCTGTGGAAATGAGACACAAACATCCTTCTGTCCCTGTGCTGGTGATTAACACAAATTGGTCCATTTGCTCCCAGCAGCCAACACCCACTGCAGATCCCTTAATTAGCACTGTCCTTTGAGGAACAAGCTCCTCACTGTCCCCCAGGATCCTTTTTCCCAAAGTTTATTTTACCAATTAATTATTCATTTACAGCCTTGAGTCCAAAATCTGCTTTTTTTTTGCATCGCCACACACACAGAGCACCATTTTTAGGAGGCAGAGTTTCATACACAGCTCCAGGAACTCTGAAATCCTCCCTTTTAACACGTCCATTCCAGCATGTCCAGGCACAGGCATCACCAATGTCACCTAACCCATGACCCACATCAGAAACAAGATTTGACCAAATTAACAATAACAAATTAACTCAATTTAAGACCCATTCTAGGTCTTAAGTAAATGGCTACCTGTTAAAGGAAAAAACTTTTAAATAGGAATCTTAATTATTTATTAATTTATTATTAATTTATCATTAACTATTAATTTATTGTTAACTTTATTTAT
This sequence comes from Illadopsis cleaveri, assembly GCA_013399915.1. NCBI lineage: Eukaryota > Metazoa > Chordata > Aves > Passeriformes > Timaliidae > Illadopsis > Illadopsis cleaveri. The sequence continues at coordinate 54,313 of VXBB01002627.1, read as the reverse complement.
TTGAATGAAATTATTTTAATAAAAATAATTGGATTTTTATTATATTTTTAGTACTTAAACAAAAAAATTGCAATTTAAATAAAATCAAGATTTTTACTGTATTTATTATATTTTTAATACTTCAAAACTTGTCTATTTAAATAAAATTAATATTTTTACTGTATTTATTATATTTTTAATACTTCAAAACTTGTCTATTTAAATAAAATTAATATTTTTACTGTATTTATTATATTTATGGCTTCTATTTATTTAAATCAAGATTTTACTTATTTACATAAAATTATTTAAACAAAAATAATAAAAATTGCATTAAAAAAATTTCTTTCAATAAAAGTAATAGCGCCTTTAGAGAACCAATTAGATAGATAAACACACTTATAAGCACTATTTATTTATTTATAGCTGTATTTGTTTTATCTATGGAAAATAAAGGGCTGAAATAACATTTTAAAATAATTTTCCCAGGATTTACCCATCTCCTCACATACTGTGCTTCCCATTTGGCCTGTAGCAGGGTGACAGTATGACTCTAAGGGAGGAATATTCCATCCACTGGAAACATGTGTCCCCTTTCTTTACCTCCTCACGGGATCCCCAATAAAAGTGGCAGCTGTTACCTTGTGTGGGACTGGGTTTGAGGGGTTTTTGGACACCTGTTCACTAGGAACAAACCCAAGGTTCATAATTCATTGGATAAACAAATAAACATTTAACCTGGAGCGGCTGGAATTCTCAGCAGATGTGGCTGGGATTGCACTGCTGACCCCAAAAGTGGAATTACTAACATCCCAAAAAAAAAGCTCTCTGGGGCGAATCAGCATCAGCTTTGCCATCGTTGCTGCTGATTTTAATTAGCCAAGTGTATTTGTTCGATGAGAGTTTAATGAAAAAAGTCACATTTCATGATGGGTCCCTAAATAAGGGGTTATTAGAGAACCATAATGTTTCTAAGACATGGATAATCACATTTTAGGGATTGTTACAGTGTCCTCTGGCTGCTCCTCTGATTCTAGAATATGGAGCTAGGCTGGGCACGGACACTAATTTTTATTAATAGCAAAATCATTCCTAGTACAGCAACATTTTTATATGGCCATAGATAATTTTTACAAATGCAGCAATGATTTTAAATTATACTTTTGAAAAGTTTTGTGCTCTGAAGCACCTCTAGGTACAACGTAATCACAGGGAAATCATGGGGTGTGCTAATCCTAAAGAGTGGGTGGGAAATGTCTCACCTGGCTTTGGATATTGAAATTTTTATGTGAATTTCTGAAGTGGTCACATGGATTTCTGGTTCAGTGGATAGAAATCAATGGGCACTTGTAGAAGATTCTTTCTCTGACCCCTCTCAAACTCTTGTCTGGAGGTGAATGAAATCACTGCTTGTTTCATGGATTTCAGAAAGGAATCTGACTGCCTTTACTTGATTGTCTGATTCCCATACGGAATAAAATAGGAAAAAAAAAATAAAAGAGACTACAAAAGAAAAATAACTAACTAAGCTGTCATTTGGAGGGATGCTTTTTGGAAAAATTAGCTGGGTATTTAGCTAAAAATACCAGCTGTTGCTGGTTGTAATCTGCTCTGCTTTAACCCTCACTGCAATTGAACCAAGGTGTAACATTTAAGCTGCTGTCAACACCATGCAGAAAGTTCAAAGTGAAATTCTGTGGGCTTGGCAACTCTGCCTTCTAAAATTTCATTTCACCTCTCTGATCCTCCAAAATCACCAGAATTTTTCATTCTTTTCAGATGCAGACCATGAACGAAAGTATAAATCTCAAAACCTCTCCACTTGAGATTCCTTTCCTCCAAAGGAAAAAAAAAATCTTATTAGTTCTTGAGACTTTTTTCATCTTGTAAATTAGGGATTCCAGTGGCTTTCCTTCTAGATAGCTCTCAAAAATTGTTTGTTTTTCTTCTTCCACATGGATTTCATTGACTGATATCCACCAATCATTATTTCCACCAAGAGCTGGTACTTCCATGATTTCTCTGTTGTATGTTATTATTTCTCCAGTGCCTTCCCAGCACTGTCTCCAGAAACACCCACTCCACAACAGGACATATTTAAAGCCTTCTAAGGCATTTTTGCAGAGGTAAAAAGAAGAAAAACATGTCAAGCTGTGATGTTACCTTTCAGTAGGACACAGCAAGATCTAGAGATGGCCCTAACAGAGTGATCTGCACTCCCAACTGGAGAATTTTCTCTTCTTTGTGGATTTTTTTCCCTTTTTCTTTTTTTTTTTTTCAGAGGTGATACTGCCTGGCAATGGAAATCTACAGAAGCAAAATCTCTTTTTTTGTTTTTGTTTTTTTTTTCTGCTTTGCACTGTACAGCTGAAATATTCTGGAACCTATAAACACACACCCAAACGGACCACGGAATGAAACTCAATAACCAGATCAGAAATGAACATATTTTCAGTCCTTTGAGTTGGAGTAAAAAATAACACAAACTATAATAGACAGTTTCTGAGCATTGCCATATGCTCCACATTTGGAAAACGCTTTCATTCACAAATCCAAATAATAAATATGAGCAGCTCTTACTGAATCCTTCCAGCAATTCAGGTAGATTATCTGGTGCTCAGTTTAGGACACTCCCTGCTGAATTTACCACAAAACATAGTTCACCATGTACAACAGAGAAAATTCTCCTAATTTTTACCAAAGGCATAAAACCTATCCTACGCTGATACCAGGATTAAGGGTTCCTAATTAAAATCCAGTAGAATAAAGGATATAATCAGGTATTAGAGAGTTTAAGAGGGAATTACATTTTATGCTCACATTTCAGAACCAAACACTTTGGCTTTTTGCTTCTCTTGGTTGAGCACAATCAGTGCTCAGGCAATGAGCTCTGCTATCCCAAGAAATTTGGAATAGTCTTGTCACTGATCCCATTTAAAACACAGGGAAACACTCAAGTGCTTTGTTGTACTAATTAATTGATTAATTGATTCTGTGAGAACCTCAAACCTCCTAAGTGCTGCACTAGAGGTGCCATGGGTGGACAGTGGGATTTATGAACATGGGGTTAATTGGATTTGGGAAGCAGCCTGTGCCCGAGTTTAGATGTTATCCCTAATCAATTAGAACAAGATGACAAGAGAAGAGTTAATAAGAGGGGAAGTGATACTCCATCTTCGAATGTGGAGAGGCTTTTGTGTCCTTTCTGGGGGGACAGTCCTGGTAAAGCCTTCAAAAGCTGGCGAGGGAAAATGGTACAAAACCCCCAAACTGGGTGAAAAGACAATAAAAGTCATTGACTTCCCAAAGTGAAAGCTGTTGAAAATATTTGCAAGTCACAGTTTCTATTAGTTTGGGTTATGCATTGATAGTTTTTTTGTTTAGACAGGAAGAAAAGGAGATCAGGGGCCTCCTAAACACCCAAATATCCCTTGAAGGTTTTGTGCTTATTTTCTACTGAGGTAAAAGATGAAGGGTTTTGTTGTTACTACTGAAATTAAGGTCAGCATTGCAGCAGAGTGAAATTGGAAATTGCATTTCCCTGTCAAAAAGCCAAAAGATCAATGCAAAGGTCCGGATTTCTCTTCAAGGATGTTTTGCCTGGATGAATATTCCAACATCCTGCTTGGAAACTGAGGGAAGGAAAACCCTTTAACCAAGTTTTCTCTGGAAAACATGTAGGACCCATCCCAGCATTCTCATCATGGGAATAATAATGAGCCATTGGAGCTTATTTATATTTATTTATTGAAGTAACCAGGACTCTGAAACCTTTGTTTCATCATTAATTTTATGTAAGATTCTACATAGCAGTCACAATCAAGTTCAGTGCAAAGGTATCTATTTTATATATAAACCATTAAAGAAAAATTTAAAAAAGGAGAAAGAAAAAAAAAGTTTATATAAAATGGCACTTGATAGATAACAAGTCATTTCCAGCTGGTTTTCATCCCTGGGCTTTGCACAGGCAGTAAAGCCATGGGATTATTCCAGTTTTTCCAAAGAGAGGAGGACAAGCAATAATTAAGCCTCCATAATCACAGCATCACAAAGTCCATCTGCAGTGCAGAGAAAATGGGAGGAAAATGGGAGGAAAATACTGTCATCAAAGTAACTGGATCTACATTTCTAAACAAGTAGCTGTGACCTCTCAGATGTTTTCTAGCAGAAAAAAAGAGACATTTTATGGCCTTTCCCACCAACTTATAAGACATAAGGCTCTGTACTTCTGATACGCAAAACGTGCAGCATGAGCAAAAGCATTTCAGCTTGAGAAGAAGTCCTTGGTCATCTGCAGAGGGATATCCTGCAGTGGTCAGGGGAAAGCTGCACCACAGCTCAAGAACTTTGTCAATGACCTGAGAGCTAATTTGGCCTTGGGGAAAAAAAAAATCCTTCATCTTTGGGAAGAATGCAAGGGTGGAAGATGCTGAGGGCTGCTGAGAGTGGTTTGGAGAGCACTTGGACTGCAAAAGGTTGAAGTGTCACTGTAGGGGCAACAGGAGCAGACCTTTCAACCTTTCCTAACAGTCTTTGCTCTCTTCATGTTTCTTCTCTTGACCCAAATGATTGGGAAAAGAGTTCCAGGTGATTGCAGGATTTTAGATGTGGTGGGCACACATTCATTCTTACCTTTGAGCAAGGCATTTAATTTGCTTTCTTCTCTAGGAGTTATTTCAGAACTGACAGTCCCCATTGGGCAATGTTTCAAATTTTTTCCATGGTTCTTGTTTGAAAAACTTTTGTTTTTCTCTCTGATATGATTCCTGCCCTCTTCAGAGCTAGGAGACCCTTCAATAGTAATTGCATTGATCCTGCTCTCTGATGGATGCTCCTGTGGCAGCCAGACTCAAAGGAAGGACTCACACAACATTTAGATGATGCTTAGTTGCTATGGTGACCTCAGTCCACTTCGAGTTTCACATCCTTTAACAGGAAAGAGGAAGAAAAGAATAAAGCCATGATTTCCCTTAAATGTTATTGATCATATCTGTACATCAGTCCTACCTTAGCCAGCCCTGTGTGCTCTGACCTTTCTGTTCTCCATATGGGACCTCACTGGAATTCTCCCATGATTTCCAGGCACGATTAACTGCATCTTGTCCCTGTGGCCTGAAGTTAAACTGGGATATAGGAAGTAATTAATTATAGATCAATCTGTCCCTGCCTTTACAGCAGTGTCTTGTACAAACCTCTGGGTAACAAAGACTTTGCAAGAGCTTGTTCCTCTCATGGTAGGAGAGGACAGATATCTAAACCCAACCACTCTCTGGAAATTCCAGTTTCTCTGCCCCTTATGGGAGAAGACTTAAAAAACCAGGTGAACTTATCTCGTGTAGATAAACTGGATGGAATGAGTTTGCCCCACAGGATCAGTTACTCAGATGTCCTTAGGCACCAGTTCCTATTCAAACACACAAATATGGACTAGGCTTCCTAATCTTGCCTTTGATTATCCTCTGCTCCGGTTTTCTTGTTTTCTAAATAGAATGAACACCATTTTGTACTGTCTTTGTGTGAGCATTATGTTCATAAATCCCTTTGTCAAGGCAAATGGAGATGTACAGTAAATGATAGAATAAGAGGATCCCATAATGGTTTGTGTTGGAAGGGACCTTAAAAGTCTTCTCAGTTCCACCCCCTGCCATGGGCAGGGACACATTCCACTAGCCCAGGTTACTCCAAGGCCCATCCAGCCTGGCCTTGGACACTTCCAGGGATCCAGGAGCAGCCACAGCTTCTCTGGGCACCCTGTGCCAGGGCCTCCCCACCCTCACAGGAGAGAATTTCTTCCTAATATCCCTTTAGCCCTGCTCTCTGTCAGTTGGAAATCATTCCCTCTTGTCTTGTCACCTCCTGTTCTTGTATAAATGACTTTTAATCTGTAGTTTAGATTATTGGTTATGGGGCATGAGGCTGGAGAGACCCAAAGCCCTGGAAATAGTTGTGGGAAGCACCTGACACAGGGGAAGGTGTGTGAACCTGTAGGGCCATGTACTCTGTGACCTTGCCTGCCTCCTTCTTCCTACAGATCCTGCTAATGAAACTGTAAAGTCCAAGCAGCTAATCTGGGATTAGTCAAACAATTATGGAATCACAGAATGGTTTCAGTTGCAAATGACTTTTAGGATCATCCCATTCCACCCCCTGCCATGGGCAGGGACACCTTCCACTATCCCAGCTTGCTCCAAGGCCCCTCCAGCCTGGCCTTGGACACTTCCAGGGACTCTGGGGCAGTCGCAGCTTCTCTGGAAAACACAAAGAGCCATAACAAAGGAGTTGGGATGGTTGGATAATGTGTGTGTGGGATCTTGTGTGTGCAGGCACAGGACCGGGCAGAGGGCTGATGCCCCTTCTAGGGAAGCAGCGGGCAGGGGATGGAACCAGAACCCGTGTGGGGAGCTCAGAGAGCTGCAGAAAAGCTGCTAAGTAGCCTGCTGCTCCTGACTGTGGCTCTGCCAGCCGGCTGAACAGATTGCTGGAGCAGGAGAGCAGCAGGCAGCCGTGGGGAAGGCAGAGAGGAGGCTCAGCGTGATGGATTCCGCCAAGTCGGGCGCGAGAGCTCGCTGGTTTATTTCACGTTTAGAAACGGAATGCAAAACTTCCAATCAGTGCTATCTAAAACAGGAAAGAAAAAAATTAAACTCCTGCCCGGCCAGCTCGTTATCCACATAGCTGGACAGCAGGATAACAAGGGGTTGTGAATGTTTTCCACAGTCTCTCCCTGCTCCAGTCACCACACTTTCTGTAGGGACACAGCGTGCAGTAAAAACAGTGCAGGCTTTGCACGTTGATCCTAATGCTGCCAAAACCCAAAACCTTTTGGAGAATTACCTTTGTGCAGCAGCCCTCCAACCCACAACACTGGGCTGAGAACAACAGGACTAGAGGAGAAGCGTGGGCAAGCCAGTTCAGGACCAAACATCTTTGGAAGCCTTTCATCCCCTCCCGCCCCGCCACTAATAAGGGACAAACGCTGGAACAAAAGGGTTAAATGCAAGTTGTGTTCAGATAAACAAAGCCACGGGAGGCCAGGCAGGTGGAGAGCAGCCAGCACAGATTTGGCACCAAGGAGGAGATCTAAAAGGCTCTGAGGCTCATGGTGCCCAGGCTGGTTCTTGGCTTCAGGTCCCCCATCCCTGTCCACGTTAAATCAGGAGCAACTGCTGTCGTCAAGTTTCTCATCAGTTGTTGCATAGTGAGGGGTGAAATATGAGTTCTGGGTCACAGTAAATAAAAATCAAAGAGGAAAGTCTGATAAATGTGCAAGAAAAGGGCAGGAAAGGTCTGGATCTCTGCCACCAACTCTATGGGGAGCCATTGGCAAGTCCTTGGATTTTTTTTTCCTCCCCCTTTTACCTCTTCCTGCAGAAAACAGAAATAAGGAGTATTTTCTGTACTTGGTCTTTAGAACTGGCAACTCAGCATTCTGATAGATCTTCCCTAGGATCTCTAAGCAGTGCTGCAAAAAACATCTAATTAACAATGTCAATTAAAGCATTAATTGTAGATTTGCTTCCCAAAGAGTGACACTTACTTAAGTCTGGTCAAACAGTGAATAACACAGCCTGTCAATACACTGGATAAACCATCCTGTGTCGAGGATTACAGCAGCTTCCTCAGGAGTTTATTGACTGATAAGTGCAATTATTGATTTAATAAATACTGTTCTAAGGCACTGTTTATCTGTTGTCATGTCCATATTTCCATAGTTTGGGCTTAACTACATGTGAGAAGCACAGATGTCATTGAAATAAGTCATAAAATCATGATATTTAAGATGTTGTTATATTAGAATTATAGAATTATGGAATTATGGAATGGTTTGGGTTGGAAAAGATCTTAAAGCTCATCCAGTGCCACCCCCTGCCATAGGCAGGGACACCTTCCACTATCCCAGGTTGCTCCAAGCTCTGTCCAGCCTGGCCTTGGACAATTCCAGGGACCCAGGGGCAGCCACAGCTTCTCTGGGCACCCTGTGCCAGGGCCTGACCCTTTGAGTAGAGAATTTCTTCCTGTTACTCGACCTAAACCTGCCCACTCTCAGTTTAAAGCTGTTCCTCCGCATCCTGCCACCATGTGCTCTTCTCAAAAGTCCCCTGCAAAAATAACCCTTGAATTAAACCCCTGAAAAACGTGTTCCCAGTGAAAATGCAGATGACAATCATATTTTATTTATTCTTCATTTCTGAGAGAGCAATGCATTTCATTAGATCATTGAATAATCATATTAGTGGGCTTTCTCTTCTTCATCAGTGAAGTCGAACACACCAATTTCTCATTGTTTGTGTCCTAACAGTAGGAAAACAGGAAGGTTTGTGGGAAAGCCCACGCAGTGAAGGGTCCTGTAGTCTGTCCACTCCATCACTGAGAGCAAAGTAAATTTACTGAGGTCTCACTAGAGCCTTAAAGGCGCTAAGGTGAAAATATAACCCAGAAAAACAATGTTTTGAGGTAACATTTTGAACAATGAGAGTGACTCCGCTGTGTCTGGGATTCCTTACAACCCTTTAAATGCAAGGTCAGGTCTTGTTTCTCTGTGTAAACTTGTTAAATGTTATGCATAAAACAAATTCATTTGAACTCCATTTCGTTCTCAGACATGTGAGGAAACAGCACCAATGTCATGGATTTCTGTCAAGTAAATATCCATTTTTATTGTAGGATACAGAAACTTGCACTGAGGGCAGGGCAGCAGCAGCAGCAGGAATTCCAAGGCATATGGTGGCTACATGTTCCCTCATGTCCNTGTATATATATATGTATATATACAGACATATTTTACATATTTATATGGATACATATATTTAAATAATTACATAGAAATACAAAAACCTATCCATACACCCACAAATAGAATTGTACATGTGTTCATTTTATCCCAACACTCAACAGATGAACTTTGACTTTTTGTTGTAACTCAGGACATGATGTTCAATGTAAATCTAATTAACTTCCTGATATCTTAACTTATTAGTGAAAATTGAGTTGATGAATCAAGCCTAAAAGCCTGCACAGACAAATGTTGTACTGGAGCTTTCTTCAGTACATTAGTTAGGACTCAGATATAGAAATGTATGTTAATGAAAGGCTTGTTTGCTCCTACAGATCAGAAAATTAATGTTGTTAGAAATGTGAATCCCTTCATAATGTCCAAACACAGTGAAATGTAATAATGATTTCAGTATGTATAGAACAATATTTGTATAACAAGCATGCAGAAAAATTGCATTAATGTGTTTTAACTGTTATTACGGATGTCATGAAATTAAAAACGAACTGAAATTTAATATTTTAACATCAATGAGACTAACTGCTGTCTATATTTAGAATGAAATAATGATAATTTTTATTTCATGCTTTTGAGATTGTAGGGAAAAAAATAGATGCATTCAAAATATTTAAATTTAAGAGAAACGTCTTTTTCTGAGCCATCACTGTAATATGCAGGATGCCAGGAGCACCAGGCATCAATCTACTTAATACTCACCTGGTCTTTCTCCAGAAAGAATTCTGCACAGTTTTAAAGTCAAATTACAAATGATAAAGTAAAACTGGATTTTTATGAGTCAAAGAGGGTTTGGGGAGTTTTTCATGCAGCTTTTTCTGCCCTGCTTGTGTGGGTCAGAGTTGGGCACAGGCTGCCGAGTTAGGTGACCTCACTTAGCGGACAAATTCCATCAGAGCTGTTGGTTTGAGTGATAGATGCTGTGAAAAACACCATGAGAGAAGTAACAAAGGAGTGGTGGTTTTCTCTTTGATCCTCTGGTTGCCTGATAAACCCACAGATAAAAATTTCCCACACCACAACCTGACATCCGTGTTCTTAATTCAGATTTTGGCAACACGTCCTGATTTTAGCAACAAATTCCCAAAGTTGAGCTATATTGCTGCTAAAAAACTTGGGATTTGGTGGATTTAGGATGAAGAAAAGGTCTCTCCAAACTATTCTGCAGAGCCATCCCTGATACTCTGCCAGGAATGATATTCTGATATCCTGTCATCCCTGATATTCTGCCAGAGATGTGGAGCAGGGCCACAGCGCTGCTGCAGCATCAGCCAGTTCAGCAGCTGAACAACCATGACTAGAAAATGTTTGCCCAGAGTTTTGGGGGCTGCTCTTCAGAATTTAGAGACCTCCCCAACATCTGCAAATACCCAGGAATCAGAGTTACAGAATATCCTGAGTTGGAGGGGACCCACAAGATCATTCAGTCCAGCTCCTGTCCCTGCCCAAAATCCCTCCCTGCACATCCCTGGGAGTGGTGTCCAATTGCTCCTGGAGCTCTGGCAGCCTTGGGAATGTGTCCATTCCCTGGGGAGCCTGGGAAGTGCCTCACCACCATCTGGGGGAAGAACTTTTCCCTAAAATTCAGGCTAAATTCTTCCTGTGGAATCCTGGAAGCAGCTGGAGTTGGGCAGAGAAGGATGGAGACCACGGATGTTCTCACCATGGCTTCCAGTATCAACCCTCCAAAGTCCCGGTGGCTTGGATGCGTAGGATTTGANACCCCCCCACACACATTTTATGCTGTTCTGAAAAGCTCTGAAAAGCCTCTCGTTATTATTTTATTTCTTTAGGTGCTTTCTCCTTTCCCATAGGATCAAAATCAGTCTTCGCTTGGATTTTACTTTTAGCAAAACCCTTCTCATACAATTTGGTGAGGGTTTTTCCATTCCCAGACTAACATTTGACCAATAGGGTCAAAAGGGGAACACCCTGAAGCCCTGTGGCCGCCCCAGAGGATGCAGAACTAAACCGATGTGGACATTTTTCCTGCTGTAGTGGTCAGTGAACTGCTGGGGACGTTTTTTCCCCGATTTCTGGGGCACGGTCAGAGCGATTTGCAGCAGCTGCCCGAGGCTGCTCTGTGCACGGAGCAGCAGCTCCACTCCCTGGCTCAAGGCAGCGCCTCCTCCTGCATCCCCAGCTGAGCCGGAATCCACCCAGGATTCAGCAAAGTCGGATTTTCACCCCAATTCGGGTTAAATATTGGGCGCAAGGGATTGGAGGTGGGTTTGGCATCGTTCCAACAATTTATTTTGGAAGAGCAGAAGAAAGGCAAAGGGAGATTTCTAATGTAAACCCAAGGTTTTATCATTTCCCACTGTGATAGTTGTGGTTTTAGGCTATTAAGCAGCGTGGGTTTAGGCACAGTGTTTTGGAAATGTGTAAATCTTTCTTACTTCAGAACATTCCCCTAAAAATAATTTTTAAAAAATCCACCAAAAAAAGCTCCTACATCCATTTTTCTTGTTCTTCCTCGAGTCTGATTAAACTTCATGATAACCAAATACTTAACAATATCAACCATCTTCTGAAAACCCTTTTCCACTCATAAATACACAGGGCTAATACAGAAATAAAGATTTTAACTTGCAGTTCTTCTCTGGACTGTGCTACATCCATTCCTCTTATGAGAGTCAAACTTTGATCAAAATTAAATTGCAACCTATTATCATTATGAATTAATTA
>VXBB01002627.1:29887-42377 GCA_013399915.1 Illadopsis cleaveri | reverse complement strand
GAACTGCTGGGGACGTTTTTTTCCCCGATTTCTGGGGCATGGTCAGAGCGATTTGCAGCAGCTGCCCGAGGCTGCTCCGTGCACGGTGCAGCAGCTCCACTCCCTGGCTCAAGGCAGCGCCTCCTCCTGCATCCTCAGCAGAGCCAGAACCCACCCAGGATTCAGCAAAGTCGGATTTTCACCCCAATTCGGGTTAAATATTGGGCGCAAGGGATTGGAGGTGGGTTTGGCATCGTTCCAACAATTTATTTTGGAAGAGCAGAAGAAAGGCAAAGGGAGATTTCTAATGTAAACCCAAGGTTTTATCATTTCCCACTGTGATAGTTGTGGTTTTAGGCTATTAAGCAGCGTGGGTTTAGGCACAGTGTTTTGGAAATGTGTAAATCTTTCTTACTTCAGAACATTCCCCTCAAAATAATTTTTTAAAAATCCACAAAAAAAAGCTCCTACATCCATTTTTCTTGTTCTTCCTCGAGTCTGATTAAACTTCATGATAACCAAATACTTAACAATATCAACCATCTTCTGAAAACCCTTTTCCACTCATAAATACACAGGGCTAATACAGAAATAAAGATTTTAACTTGCAGTTCTTCTCTGGACTGTGCTACATCCATTCCTCTTATGAGAGTCAAACTTTGATCAAAATTAAATTGCAACCTATTATCATTATGAATTAATTAATTTCATTCTTCTAATTTCAGGTTGGGAAGTGGATAATTTGGGGCAAACCCACGCAGGTAAGAGCCAGTTGTGCTGTCTACATCCTCGGTACTTCTGTTCCCAAAAATTGTGTGCACATGATAATTTCAGATTATTAACAGGTTGTCTGTGTATCAACCATTATGACAGTGATTCATGCACTTAACTGTAATACTGGCACAAAAAGTGAAATGACAAATCTCGTAAGTCTCTATAAATCAACGTGATTTTACCTAAAGCCACAAAGTTAAACTATCTTATTTTAAACAATTAGTCACTGCTCTTTGTCACTGATGGATGGAAATAATTTTTCATTAATTCTCTGAAAACTGGTCGTATTTAAATACTTGAAGATCATAAATGTAAATTCCTATAGAAAAAAATTGATTTCTATATTTTTGCAATATACTTTGCCCCTGTTTATTGTATGTGTCTTTAGTTCTAAATTTAGAGGTTCAGCTTTGATTTAAACTCTCAAGTAAAGCTATGTTTACTTCTTGAGAAGACAGCACCAAGTATTTATTGCCTTTGGGCCTGATCTAAACAAATAAAAATCAATTGCACTCCATTCACTGATTTCCACAGAGACCAGTTTGGGCTCTAATAGAAAACACAACCAAAACAATTTCATACCCAATTTCTACTTTTCCAGGTGATTATGACCTGCTGGAAAGCACAGCCCAGTCTCTCCTAGGTAAGAAACAAAACCATGGAAAGTTTTGTCTCTCTTTTTTTCTTTTCATTTATCTCTCTTAAAAAGGAAGTTCTCAGCTTTTTTTTTCCTTGCAATTTTGGTATTATTTTCTAATCAGCTCTAATAGTTATGACATTTTCTCTTCTGTTACTTTTAGCAATATTATGAAAATTTATTCCTCCTCTATTAAGCCTTGCAATCTAAGAAGTGTGCTGCTAGAAATTATGTCTACCTGCTTAACAGTAATTACTAAATGGTGTTAAATGGAGTCAGCACCATGATTCAGTGGGAGTTTTTTTCCCATGGAAAACTAGAGGTGAATGTGCAAGAGTAATTTAACAAAATTTGCCAAGTAATGCAATGTTTTTAAACGAATGCTGTGATTAAAGTGATAGATTCTACTGCATGGATGGCAAACAGATTCTCTAAAATAAGGTTAAAAATGAGGTTATGAGAGACTAAGCTGCTCTAAGAATGCAAAGCAGCACAACTTTGACAGCAAAAAAGCAAATCCAAAACTTGGAAATTCCCATCAATTTTGGTCAAGGTGCAACTGAAACTCCAAGAGGTGTGACCATTTGATAAATACAGGCTGCTCCTTTGTGCTGGAGAANCTCCAAGAGGTGTGACCATTTGATAAATACTGTTTATCAAATATGCTGTTCCTTTGTGCTGGAGAGGAAGAAGTGCAGCAGCAACCCATCCCTAAGATTTTAGGAACACCACTGAACTTTGGGAAGAACAATGGGAGGAGTAATGGTGCTTCAAAAGAGCCCCACAGGGGCTGTCCCACCTCAGGCACCTTTGTAGGTAAATGAGCGTCAGGAGATTTTTCTTCTTCTGCCCCCAACTCTTCATTCCCAGTATGGTTTTAAAGCCTGTGTGTGTCAGTGAAACCATTTAAGAGCTGATTTTCATATGAGATCAACAAAAAAATTACAGTATTTAAGCCAATATTTGCTTAAAATTAAGGTTCTAAACCAGGATTGGGGTAATTAATAGGCAGAGGAGTGTGAGAAGCTCTGAATTCACGGAGGTCACCCTGGGCATCTGCAGACGGAAAAGAACACATTGCCATGAAGGGAGGGATGGGAGGGAGATTCCCAGCCCATGTTCCTTTGTTTTCTGCAGACCCTTCCCACAAAGTCACTCTGAGATCAGAGCTTGGGCTTGGAGATAAATGAGTGGGATGTTGTTTTATCTGCCTGCAGGAGAGCAATCCAGCTGCCTCTCCATGGATACATAATGTTTATCTGAGACACCCCACAGTATCCTGACCGGCTTCACCACCTGGGCCAAAAAAATCATGTTAGCCTGGTGTTTTCTTATCATTGTTAGGGCGGACACAACACACAGAGTGACACGGTATGATCTTCAGAAGGTTCAGAAAGCCCTTTGTGATGGCCCCATGCTGTCTTTTATACAGTTTTTACAAACCTCGAGGCAACTTCTAATTGGTTCATGGCTTTCTTTTTAATTAATCTATTGGTTAGTAAAAGGTTATTTTCCATCAAATCTATCTATTCTCAGACTGTTTACATATTTTCTTTACTGATTCTCATGGGACAAATCCCCTGTTATTACAGGTGCACTTATTTTTCACCCTCAGAACAGATTGTTGTGTTAAAGGAACTTCTCATTCTCAAAACAGCCTCATATGGGAACTTACAGATTACTTGTTGGCTGCACTTAGGAGAAATGACAGGCCAGCTTTTTACCCCATTCCAACATTTTCTCACCAGTTTCATGCATGTGACTGAGATATAAACCATTAAAAATAGCACGAAGGGGCTGGGTTTAAGCACTGGCCTTCCCCTTTGGCCACGTGGATTGGAGATATTTTCCTCAAAGCTATGCTCTTGAGATGCCTTTTTGAAAGAAATGGACATTTAGCTGACCCCTGGTTTAGGAACCTACTTGAGAATGAGATTTTTGATGGCCTGGAGACACTGAATGTACTGATTAAATATTTTTCCTCTGTGGTGACCAGCTGTAGTGATAGCCATCTGTAGGTGCCTGGATCATTAAACACATTATTAAATTTCCAGAATTAAATCTGTGGATAGGCAGGCAAACAGTCCTTCCAGTAGAACTGTGGGGTTTTCTTTGCACCAAGAGGAGGAAGGGGATGTCTTGGAGTTTTTTCTTCTGATGTCACATTCCCACCTGCCCTTGGCACAGGGGACATCAGCAGGAATTGCACTGAGGATGGCTGGTCTGAACCTTTCCCTCATTACTATGATGCCTGCGGCTTCGACGAGAACGAAACGGAGTCCGATAACCAGGTGGGAATTACTCTCATAATTAAAAACAAATGAAGGGGCAGAGGGGAAACAGCAGACAGCTTTCTGTCCAGCCTCTGGTCGTGTTCTGATCTGATAGTGATTAGAACAAACAATCAGATGGATATAAAACTGTGAGAGGTGAGATTTGACTCCTTCCTGCGCCTGTATTGAGTATTTATAGAAGGTGAGCTTTTAGTGTTGATGTAGCTTGGAACTTCTCAATTGCAAACTAACCCTCAACTCTACCCCTGTGTGGACCCGATATTTTCTGAGCCTGAGAATTGCTAGCTCTTCCCAAGGGAAACTTTTCAACAGTTTTCTTTTTCCTAGAACAACCCTGTGTAAACAATATTCCTTTCCCATAACAACAGGCGTTTCTCTAACCTAACTANACAGGTGTTGTTTGCTATTTCTCTAACCTAACTTATAAGAGAGGTGTCAGTCCTTTGGACCAATAATGTGCCTTCTTAGCACAGCATGTTATAAAAAACCTGAATAAATTGCAAATAAAACCTTCTGATCTCTACTGCCTTCTGACTGAAGTTAAGCATTATTTCGTGTCCTATTACGACACCCCTGTTGATAAAAAATCTCTTAGCCTATTTTTTTTTTTTCCCTACAGATACTTATTTAAAAATATAGATAGATAGATAGATAGCCTTTTCTAGCTCACTGATAAATAACCTCATGGTGTGCAGGCCCAGCCATAGAGCAGAGCTCGATGTACAGTGAGACCTCAGAGGAAAGGAGGACAAACCAGTCTGTCTGAGACACAAACCCTGCCACGCTGGCAGGTGTGTGCCTGTTGATGAGGGTTTAACCCTGTGGTTTTTGCCTCCCAAGGATTACTACTATCTCTCGGTGAAGGCTCTGTACACGGTGGGATACAGCACGTCCCTGGTTTCCCTCACCACTGCCATGGTCATCCTCTGTCGCTTCAGGTGAGTGGGGACACCAGCACTGAGCTGCTCAGGCCCTGGAGGAAGGAAACTGGAGCCCAGCTGCCCCAAACAGAGCTAAAGGTTTTATTTCACCAGAGGTAGAATAAAATCCTTTAGCTGAGTTGCTCCCCTAGCTTGGACACGCTCCAGAAGTGACGTTTCAGCAGAGTATAAATGCAGCAGGAGAAGCTGTGGGTCTGGTTTATAAAGCTTCACGAGCTGCATTGGGCTCGTTCTGCTGTCTGTTTTATGCTTCTCTGCATCCTTTTACAATAAAATCCCCAAATCCTCCTCTTTCTCAGGTTTAGGGTCAGTACTAACACAGTCTTGGCTTAGATGTTGCTGTTCTTAGCACCAAGGTGCTCTGGTCAGGTGTGTTCAGTCCCTGTGTGACATTTCCAAGAAATAAAACTATTTTCTTCTTTATTTCTCTTTTTTTCCCCCCTTCCCTTCCTCTTGCCTCTCCAGGAAGCTTCACTGCACTCGGAATTTCATCCACATGAACCTTTTTGTTTCGTTCATCCTCCGTGCAATATCTGTGTTCATTAAGGACGGGGTTCTTTATGCTGAGCAGGATGGAAACCACTGTTTTATCTCCACGGTGAGTCAAACTGAAACCAAATCCTTCTCCTTCACTTTTCTTCAGCACAAGATAACAAAAAGCAGCAGAGCAGGCAGCAGTCTGTGGGGTATCATGAGCTGAGAAGTTGTTAGGGGAAAAAGGTAGTTGGTGTTTAATTTCCCTTCCAGTTCACAGCCAGATTGGGTGTTTCAGCTCGTGATATCACCAGCGTCCTTCAGAATAAACCTTCAGGTTTTATTTTCTGACTCTGCCCTGATTGTTCCTCCATTCCCCAGATCTGCTCAGTGATAGGTGGGATGAGAGCAGACATGAGCAATTTCCTTCATCTGAAGGTCTGGTTTTCCTCCAGAGCCTTGTTTGTTCTGGATGTCAGGCAGAGTCACATGTAACCAGGGTGACTATTCAGACACAGAGAATACACCTGATGGCCACATTCTCAGAAAATCACCAGCATTTCCCACATATTGGTCTCTTAAATATGTAGTTCCATGCAGAGCACTCTTTCACTGAAGTATTTAGCATTTATTATGTGTCAATCCCAATTCCTTTCACATTTAAGGCTAGTATTTGATATAAATCAGCTCACTGGGTGCAATTATGATAGAATTACAAACTGAGCTCTCCTTTATCCATCCAGTTATGAGCTAAATTCCTTGTGAGTCACTTCCACAAGGCAAGTGCAGCTGTGTAGTTTCTTAGTCAGCCTTTTCTTTGTCATTGAAACTAGTTTTTGCTCTCAGTTCTTCTCCATGAGACAGCTGAAGCCATGTTAGGTTTGTAATCTGTTCCTGCCACTCTCCCAATGGTGGCATCTGCCTCTTTGTTTGGAAACACTTAAAGCATAAAACATGTTTAAAATCAGCCATTTTATGACCAGATCTTCAGCCTGGGTAGAGCTTCCATGATGAAACTTGAGATCTGATGGTTTAAGCACCTTGATGGTAGATTTGGCCCAGAGGATGAAGTCAAAGTGGGAACGAATCNTATATTTTATTTTTATTTCTAGTTTTCATTTTTCTTTAGTTTGCACCTTCCACCTCCTGTCCATGAATGAAAGCTTCCATCTTTTCTTTTACAGCTGATCAGTCCTTNCCTGCCTCCAGCAGGAGCTGCCATTTTATATACAGATTCTGCTCAGATTTGTTGGAAAATCCTACTTTTGTAGGAGTAATGGGATCTCACTGGAAAGACCAGTGTGTCCTACTCTCACAGGGTAGAGCTTGGTTGCCACCTTAGGCCTTTGTCACAGAATCATTTAGGTGGAAAAAACCCTCTGAAATTGAGTCTAACCATTCCCAAGCACCTCCAAAATTTACCACTAAACCACATCCCCAAGTGCCACATTTACACATCTTTTAAACACCTCCATGCCTGGTGCCTCCACCACTGACCTGGACACTGTTCCAGGGACTGACAACCCTNTCCCTGCATTTAATCCTGAAAAGGGGCTTAAGTCCAGCAATTGGTGTTCACTGGAGCTGTGAGCCCTCAGCAATACAGGACATGCTCAAGCTGCCCTGAAATGTTCCTTGGCCACTTCCCACTGGTAAAATTGGCTTCTTCCCCATTCTGGCTTTGCTGTCGAAGTGATACCTGACATTCTTCACATTCTTTAAAACCTCCACTGATANTTCTGATGCAATTTAAGACAATTTGATCTTGTCCTAGCATTTGTTACCTAGGAGGAGAGACTGACCTTGTTANAAAGAAGAGGTTTTAATAATGACAAAAATAACAAACAGTGTCAAACAAAGGAAATACAAGTCAAACACAGTGTGGAGAGAACTCTTGCACTGGCTAAGGCAGTCCACAAAATCACTGAGCAGTTCTGTGCAGTCTTTTAAGTACTTAATGGTTTAGGTGGGCTTTTTGGCACCTTGCCCGATGAAAATTGGCAACAGGTTTTGAGGTGCAGGTCCAGGCATTCAGCCGGTATCTCTGCTTGGCACCTGGCCAATTACTGGGAAAAGAGCATCCAAGTTTCTGGGTCCTTTACCTTATAAGAACAGCAAGGGGTGAGTCTTAAACCTTTCCCTGTATGTAAACACCTGCTCAGGTATGGGGTGCACTGTAGCCCTGGTTTCATGCCTGAGATGTTTGGTTTTCTGAAATTCCTTTCCCAGGGAATTTTCTGTAAACAAGAGACATGTTTTTGTAACAGCAAATTTGTTTACATTTTTTTCCCTAGGAGGGACTTCTTGAAGAGGTTTGTCTTCTTGTCACCAATCAAATTGGTCTGTGTAGAACAGTATAAAAGGGGAGAGACACATCCCAAGAATAAAGGAGTAATTTTCAGCCTTCTGAAGTCGGAGTCTTTGTGTCATGGTGTACGACAGCATCAGTACACCCCTACACTTCACCATTAAAAGTGTACAACAGCAGCCCCAGCTCTTTCCACAGAGAGATTTGGAGAGGTTGAAAGCATTTTTTCTGTTGGGCCGAAGCGAGGCAGAAATAACTCCGCTCTTCTCCATCCTCTGCAGGTGGAATGCAAAGCGGTGATGGTGTTTTTCCACTACTGTGTCATGTCCAACTACTTCTGGCTGTTCATCGAGGGGTTGTACCTCTTCACTCTGTTGGTGGAAACCTTCTTCCCGGAGAGGAGATATTTCTACTGGTACACCATCATCGGCTGGGGTAGGTGGCACTTCTTGTCTCAGTCGTGTCTGGGCGTCAGGATGACTCCACAAACCATGCATGGCATCTCCACATCAGGTTCCAAACTATGATTTTAGTCTTCCTAGAGAAGTTCTGTTGCACTGCACCAAGCAAACGATTCTATACAAGGGAAAGGTTCCAGTTTCACCCCAGGACCTTGTAAGGGAGGAACACCAGAAACGTCTTTGCTTTCCTGACAGTAATTGGCTCAATGCCAGGATAAAAACACTGACAGGTCTCTTTAGCTGTTCCTCAGAAATGCAGCTGGATTCTATTGGCAGCAAGCCAGATTGTCCCTCCTAAAACATCAAGTATTTAAGAAGGAGCTCAGAGGTGCTCAGTGCTTTTTGGGGTGTTTAGTCAGGTGTCAGATGCTCCTCTGGCACCTGCACACAGCTTTAATTCTTTTGTTTCAGTATTGTTTGTTATTTCTCTCTTATTAAAACCTTTTCTTTATGAAACACACCCAAGGAGACCTCTGGGAGGCTGCAGGTCAACCCTCAGACATCTTCATGGGGCTCATTACACTCTGACCATGTGTGAGACTGTATCAAAGCACCACGGCAGCCCAAATTGTGTTGTGATTTTTTTGTGTGAATGGAGTTGGAGGATGCCACATCCCTCACAGAGCTGTAATCTGCAACAGAAAATTGCCTTCTACAAGATATGATCTCAACATCAACTTCTTCAGCTTAATCAAATCTGCAAGGCTAAGTCCAGTCTGTTTTCTAAGGCTGCATTTGTGCCTTTCTTCCAGATAATAACTAAATTGAAAATGTGTCCAAAGGGTATTCACATCTGCTTTTCCTACCTGGATGAGAAATAAAAACTTGCACTGGGAAAGAACAAGATTTATTTCAGAAAAGCCAGTTAAATGATGATAACCATGGTAATTATTTTTCATTCTGGCCTTCTGGATATAAATTGATTCTTGTGACATTTTACTGCAAGCAATTCTTTGCAGATGTTTTTGTGCAGAAGCCGGATGGTGAATACAGAAGAATACATTAATTTAAAATGTTCCCTGAGAAGGTTAAACTCGATTTTTATACTTTTAGACACTTCTGAAATTGAAATAATCCTGTATATTCATGTGTAAAGTCTACACACAAACCCCATGCTTTAAACTACTCTCCTTTGAAAAAAAACCATCCTTATGTAGCCTGAACCTTCAAAAAATCAACAGATGGTCTTGTTTTTTCCCTCCTGAAGCAGCTGCACACAAAACAAAATTTTCATTTCCGGGCAAAAACTCCTGACAGTAGGGAGAAAAAAAAATGTTTCTAGTAGGTATAGAGATAGAGAAGGTATAGAGAGAAAGGAGTGAACAAATTATCAAAAATAATCTGTGCCATAAAAAGGCTGTTGGAAATGGAGAGTTACTGAAAAAGGCTTTTGGAGAAGAGACTGTGGGAAAGGGTGTTCAGGGTTCCTTTTGTACCATCCACAGCTGTATAATCACATTATAGCTGAGATAAAAGTGATTTTCCAAGGAGAAATTGGGGGTTATGTGCATGAAAATCTGACAATTAGAAAAGAAAGCAATGCAAAATGGCACATTGTAAAATCTTTGTAATCTGAACAAAAATCAGAGGTTGAGTTCCTTTAATTAAGTCTGCACAATTCTCATATTTGTAGATTTGTCTGAATGTGAGAATAGTGAAAAGGAGCATCTATTAACTGACTTCAATATTTTTGTAATCAGTCCTTGTAATCAGTGAACTACCCAGATGGATTCATTCTGTAATGTAACCTCAAAATATTTAGTTTTTAGTTCAGTGCCACAGATAATAACTGGCTGTTCAATTTACAGATTTCATAGAATCCCAGAATGGTTTGGGTTTGAAGGGACATTTAAGATCATCCTGTTCCACCCCCTGCCATGGGCAGGGACACCTNNTAATGTAACCTCAAAATATTTAGTTTTCAGTTGAGTGCCACAGATAATAACTGGCTGTTCAATTTACAGATTTCATAGAATGGTTTGGGTTTGAAGGGACATTTAAGATCATCCTGTTTCAACCCCTGCCATGGGCAGAGACACCTCCCACCATCCCAGATTACTCCAAGCCCAACCCAGCCTGGCCTTGGACACTTCCAGGGATCCAGGGGCAGCCACAGCTTCTCTGGGAATTCCATCCCAGCCCCTCTCCACCCTCACAGGGAAGAATTCCTTCCCAATATCCCATCCAGCCCTGTCCTCTGGCAGTATGAAGCCATTCCGTGTGGTGTCCCTCCATCCCTTGTCCCCAGTCCCTCTCCAGCTCTCCTGGAGCCCCTTCAGGCCCTGGAAAGGAGCTCTGAGCTCTCCCTGGAACCTCCTCTTCTCCAGGTGAACCTTCCCAGCACTTCCAGCTTTTCTCCACAGTAAAGGGGCTCCAGCCCTTGGAATATCTCTGTGGATTCATTTCAGCAGGTCCATGTCCAGCTCATGTTGGTGGACACAGCTCTCAAATCACTTCAGATTCAAAACAGCGCCAGTAATATCCATTAACAACTCGCCAGATTTGGGTGGTTTTAATTTATTTATTTTTTTAAAAACACAATTATTTTCTCATCTCCTGCATGTTTCAGCTGCACCTGCAGTCCCCCTGACCTGGTGGGAACAACTGGCAATTTGCAAAGCCAACAGAGGCACTTCCAGGCTCTGGATTCAGTCCCTGGAGGGCAAAAGCAGCCCCTCAGCTCGGGGCTGGTGGGGAGGGAGTTGCACTGAGGCAGTGAGAGACAAGAGCTCAGCACTTTGCAGCATCTGGGTGTTGATCTGTTCCTTCAAATGCGCTGAGTGTCCTCATCTTCAGGGATTAATGAGAGCTCCATATGGCTCTGTTCACCCAGGCAGTTTGTTCTTCCTAAATCTGCAATATGCTGGTGGATTCTCTGCATAGACTGCTGTCTTCCTGAGCTCTCTGCTTGCGCCTGCTCTTAAGTCAGAGCAGCACAAGTCAGCAAGAATAAATCTCAGCCTTTGGGGCTTCTCTGTTTTCTAACTTTCCTCAGAAGCTGAAAAGGAGGCGATGGAGAGATAAAAATCTTTTGATGTAAAGAGAAGTGCTGTGAGTATTTGTATATTCATACAGCAGATGGCTCAAAACTCCAAGCTGATCTGAAACGTGGGGTTTTTAAATGTATTTTTATGACACTTTTAGTTTTGATTCTGCCTTCCTGCCCATTTCACAGGTTTGGAATGCTATTCATGGCATCAAAATTTATATAGAGGAAACTAAATAAAACATGAGACCTAAAACGAAAGACCTAAAGACATGAAACTGTGTTTTATACAATCATAGAATGGTTTGGGTTGGAGGAAACCTTAAAACTCATCTCATTCCCACCCTCCTTCCCTGGACACTTCTCACCATCCCAGGATGCTTCAAGCCTCATCCAGACCAGCCCAGGGCACTTCCAAGGATGGGGCACCCACAGCTTCACTGGGCGAATATTTGATATTTCAAGGTTAACTTGATAAATTTAAAATTAAATTTTACCATTTAAATATTAATTTCAACTCCTTTAAGGACAAAAAGGGTTTTTCTCAGTGTTTTTCTCAGTGTTTTCCAGGTATTCACCTGTGAGAAAAACAGACTTCAACTGAAATTAAACATGCATGATTTCTTCTCCCCAAAGCCTATAATTTTATTTCTTTATATCATTTTCCTTTCAAATTCTTCTCTGCATGGTTTTTGAAGGAGGAGGGCTCCATCAGTCACCCAGGTCTAACAGGAATATTTTTATTTCTCGTGATGGGTATATGATTAGGCAGAGACTCGTCTAAGTGGGTTCAAATGACTGACTAATTAATGTGACATCAACACAGCCTTGAAAAATGGATTAAATATAATTGTTCCTGTCAACTCACCACAGTCTTGCTCTGTTGGGAGCTGGGGTTATCAAGGTCCTTGTTTTGTTTGTTTTTTAACACTTTATTTTTTTCCAGTGGTGCCTGAACAGACGTCAGCAGTTTCTTAGTCAAAGATTTTATTTTTCATACAGTGGAGATCCAACCTACCCAGGGCTGTCTTGCATAAATGCATTTTTTTATAAAAATACTTCAACTGGAAAAAAAATTACACTTCTAGGATTTTCAGAAAGGAAAATAAATCCAGGTTTCTCAGTGGGTTCTTGCTGTTTTAATTAAATTTGCATTTTACATGCATTTTTTAAAAGTGAAGAAATGTCTGAAATAGGAATTAAATCCTTACTCCAATATTCTCTTTTTAGAGTCTGTTGTTTTGTTTTGGTATTTTTTTAAATGAAAAAAATCAGATATTTCTGTGAGCAGAGGAAACTTCTCGTGCATGGATTTGTTTTGGTTGAATAAGTAAAGAAAAGCTGGCTATTTACACAGCAGCAGAGAAAATGCAACACATGTAAATCATTTACAACCAAACCACAGAAGGATACACAGGATCCAGTGATGCCATTCCAGCTGAACATCTGGCACTGCAATTCTTGCATGATTCCAGTAGCTCCAGACACGGATGTGGTTGATTGTGTTCTGTCCAGACTTGGTTTTATTCTTCATGCAGCAAGATGCAGTAAAACATCGATCTGTTTATATAATGATATAAAAATATAAAATAATTTTATTTCTTATAAATAAATATCATTAAAATATAAATTTTAT
>VXBB01002627.1:987-28485 GCA_013399915.1 Illadopsis cleaveri | reverse complement strand
CAGAAATGCTGTTCTAAAGGACCAGAAGGAAAAGCTGCTCCCAGAGCTGGACCTGCATATTTTATTTTGGTAGTCAGTATCTGCTCAAATAGAGCAGCAGGTGTGGCAGGCAGGAATGGATGTGTATTTACACCCTGAAAAGACAAACTTGGCAAAGCTTTTTCATGAGACCTGTGTTTGAACCTGGTGAAATGTTAGAAAAAAAAAAATGAGGCAGACTGAGTAAAATTTCAAAAATCAGTCAGTGGTTCTTTGAAAACACAGAACTGAGGGAAAGGCACTTCGTACCCAAATCCCATTTCCAAGTCGCTGAGACTTATGCTTTAATTTTACCTAATACTGGAGATACCTGGACGCAAAATTTCTACAAAACTCATTATTCTGACAGGTTTACTTCATCTTTGTTCTTTCAGACTCCCTCTGGAAAGCAAATAAAGCCTTTCCTCCACTGGGGATGCCAGTGCTGTGACCCAATGTTCTATTTTGACATTAAGACAAATTAAATCATTTATTTCCATGCAAAACAAGCCAGAAACCCCTGTTGTGTTATTATTGGGATTACAGCACTGGCCCTGAAAGCAGTAATTTCTTTTGCAAGTCCAAACAGCCCTTGCATTTTGCAAGTAGGGAGAATGTCTTGCAGAATAGAAAAGAATGTGAAAAAAAAAATTAAAAAAAAAAAACCAAAAAAAACACCCAAAAAACATTCCTTTTATTTAGAGAAGCCCTTTAGCATGCAAGACATTTAGACAGGTTCTAGCTGAGAGTCTCAGTGGTTACTTTTTAAAAACCAGCCAGCTTTGTTCTGGGAGTGGGGGAGAAGCCAGCACGAGCCTGAAAACATTGTGGAAATTACTGAACTGGAAAACCGCAGTGGCAAAGGCATGGACTGAAATCCAGGCTCAGAACCTGAGTCTCCTTCTGCCTGTTTCTTATAAAACTGGCAGAGCTCCCTCGACTTCAGCTCCTGACTTCCCTCCCTGTAAGTGACAGGATTGATGAGATAACTGCACTGGCTGTTGAGCCAGAGTTCTGATTTAAGTGGAGTTATTCCAGACCTGCACCAGAGATTAGACTCTGTCCTCTGCAAATGGAAATCACATCCCTTCCCCACTCCTCTGGCTCTCTTCCCTTCATCCATCCTGGAAAAGGATAATTTCTTTTCATCCTGCCTGCAGGGAAACATTTGACAGAAATTAGGGAGCTTGTCTACCTAGTACAGAAAATCCCAAATGTTCTGTTGTGCATTCCCACTTTTTTATCTGAGGAGGAGATTGTGGTTCCTTCCCCCACATTTATCCTGTAGCTGTCACAGGGACTGGACATCCTTGAAAGTCCTTGGAAAAAACCTCTCTGTGTGAGCTTGGTCTGATTTACTGTTGACATCTGAAAGGTGGAATTTGGGAATTGAGCTTGCCAGAGACACGTTCTGTAAAAACAGAGAAGGGGTCTAAGTAGAAGAAAAGGTCTAAGAAGAGGAGAAATAAAAAGCACAGAGGTCTAAGAATAGGAATTTGTAGGGGATGATGCATCACCCCAGAGTTCACATTAAAAACACCTCAGTGTTGGAAAAGGAAACCCAAAACAACCTCCAAGGTTCTCTCTGCCCCAGCCAGATTCTGGGATAATTAACTGGGCTGTTGGTCTCTACAATCCAGACAACTGGAATCAGAGGTGGATTCCTATCCCTATAATTCCTCATTCCTACACAGACAAACTGCCATACATCAATGTCTACTTGTACAGCTAAATTAATATGAGAATTTGCAACATTGGTCAATTCATTCAAGACTTTCAGGGGAGATTTACAGTCCATCATAAGGAGGTTGAGCTCTGCAAATAATGGGTAATTTTCACTAGGCAACTCCTAATTTATAAATGAAGGCAAAGAATTTAAAAGATAATCAGTGATTTTAGGTCCATACCATTGTTGATCACTGACAAAAAGCCTGATTTCCAGACTGTGGGTGAGGAGATCCCTCTGAGCATTTATCCCCTTTCAAATATTTTAAGTTGGGCATCCAAAGCGAGATAACTTGGAAATAATGATTTGCACTTGAAAATCTCAGTCATCAGCCCCTTAGATTTTGGGTGATTTCAGGTTTCCATGCTGTGCAAACAGAAGCAAAAATAGATAATTTTGTGTAATTTTGACACCCCACCTCTAGATTTTCTCAGTTCACACCAGCTGCACCACACACATCCTTACTGCTGGTTATTTTGGAATCCAGTAAATTATTGTTCATCTGAAGTGAATAAAAATTGTTCAACTGAAAATAATGAATATTGTTCAACTGAAAATACGAGTTTAAGTGAAGTTTCTAAACCAGGCGTCACTCAGCCATTTGGGATTTCTCCCACAGGCACTTTGATGATGGGATTTTAACTCTGCCTCCTCACTTTTACACATGTATATAATTTTGTTTAAAGATTTTCACTTTTCCCCCAGATGCTGCCACACAACCATTTAAATGACACACAAGTTGCATTAAGCCCTCATGAGACCAGCAGTGTTTTATTCCTGTGTGTTCTTCCCAATTGTTCTTTGGCATTTGACAAATGCACCGTGACAGCCTCTGCTGGGACTTTGGCTCTTTTCCCAGTGGAAAGGAAAAACTCATTCCCAGAACTGCAGGTACAATTTAGACAGATTTCCCTGAATTTATGTTTTCTAGGCAGAAAACGAGGGGAAGAAAGTGGAGGCGAATGAAAGAAGTTTTTTAGCTGACAAATTTTTGATGACTTAAAATAGTCATGAAGACATTTCTCAATAATAAATAGTAGTCATTATAATAGTGTAGCAAGGCCTGGAAAATAAGATTCTCTTCATTATTATTGTTTTTCTAGCTCTAAAAATGTATGTTAATATTCAAAATCTCTATGAATATAAACCATATATTTGAATGGCCAAGTGACTGTGTGAAATAAACTTCTGCAGAATCCTTTGGTGAATTTAGAGGCAGATTTTAAATTCTGGGGTAGAAATGTCATTTTATTTATGATTAGTCATTAGCAACAGCTTAACAAAGGAGCTGACCCCAACTGTTGCCCAGTATTTGATCATTCTCAGGTGAATCCTGGATAAGACTTGAAACCCAATTACTGGAAAATCATTCTAATATGTGAATACAACCAGGATCCTGGTGTACTGGAAATGTGTAAAATTCCTTGTGTCAGGGCCAGAAACCCACATTCATATCTGTTAACCCTGGAAAAATAAGTGAGACATCAAACTTTGGAATAACAATCAAAAAAAACCCCCACATCCACGGGCATATCTCTTTTTTTCAGGGACAGATTTACAGTTGTATTATAGAGACAGAAACACAAAATGTTTTCCAAACTATCTAACCTGTTTAATAGGAATTACCATTGAAACTGGCACAAAAAAGCCCCACTTATTTTACTTCCAAATGGTTGTGGAATGGCTGTAAAAGAAACCTGCAATAAGACAAAGTAAACAACTATCACTTCCAACTTCAATAAAATAATTTAAGCTGCAAAACTAACCTCCCACATTCTGCCTCCTTAAAAACAGTTGTAAGTTCATTAATTTCATTGTTGTGTCTTGTTTTCTTTCCTTCTCTTTCCCCATCCCATTCTTTCCCTAACGGCTGCAGCTGCTGGGACATGAATGACAACACTGCCTTGTGGTGGGTGATCAAGGGTCCCGTGGTTGGGTCAATCATGGTGAGTAGCCCCTGGAGAAGACACTTCCTCAGCTCTCCTGAGGACAAATCACTAATTTAAACCCCTTCAAATACTTCACAAACTGTGCTGCCATCCCCGTTGTAGTGGTTTGATAGCAAACCGAGTGAGAGGCCCCAAGTCANTTAACGAGAGATAGCTTATCTATGAGTCATGGGCAAGGCATTGATGGGCCATTAACAGAAGACACATTAACAGAAAAGGGAGGGGGCAGGGCCTAGGGGGAAAACTACTTCAACAATTGGATTCAACAGTTCATGAAGATGGTGATAGAATACTTTGTGTACATCCCATACTACAACCCAGGACACCCGTGCTGGACTGGTGGGCAAATCCTCTAAATTTCCGTGGTTTGCCGCCCACAATGCCAAGGAATTTTCATCATTAATAAGGATTAATACAAATTAAATGATGGAGCTCTGCCTGCAAGCAAAGACCCTGTAGGAAATGAGTTGTTCAGTTGCTTAAACACGGACACAAATGCCACGATTAAGACCCCAGAGCACGTGGAACATTTGTCTGGGGCTGGCAGATGTGTTATAGGATGTATGGAAATTCTGGGCCAATTGGGGTGCCAGTTGAAGGCCAAGTGGGACAATCCAGGGCCTCCAAAACAATAGTAAATGTCAGTGGCCAGGAAATTAGGCTCTGTCTCCTGAATGGAATTAATTTTGCTACGCTTATTTATCTAATATTAGATTTAAAATAATACTTAGTCATAGTGCAAGATGCTGAATTGTCAGCAAGGTGTCTGAGCTCTCTTTAATTGATGAAAGTCTTGTATTTGGCTCAAGTTTTGTCAGATACCTGCACATGGAGGACTGAGAGGTTCTAAAGTGCCCTGTTTGGGCTTCACAGAATAGCTAAAATTGGAAAGGATCACTGGAAGTCATTTAGTCTGACCTCCCTGTTTAAGCAGGGTCCCCTAAAACATATAATTCAGGATTGTGTACAGATGGATTTGGAATATCCGAAGAGAAGGAGACATTCTAGTGCTCCAAATAATATGGGGGTTTAAAAATGCTGTTGGGCTCCTGCTTTTGGGGAAATAAATTGAGCCCCTGGACAATATGGTCAGTGGCACCTGAAAATCTTGGGCTTGCCACATGTAAGTGTCTCATTCTGGGCACCCTAAGTTGCACTCCACAGACAGAATTAAACAGCTTTTCAGTGGCTTTTTTGGGAATTCAGCCATCCAGCTCACAGGGAACCAATAAAACAGGAGTTTTTTCTTCTCCTTTAAAGCCTTTGGACAGCTCTGTAAAGTCCAGCAATAGTCAGATAAAACAAAGGAAGTTCAGCCAATTTCAGCACCAAAAGAGAGAGGGTTCCGTGACCCAAGGTTTTTGTCCTTGTGTGAATTTTCCTGTTTTACAGGCATGTTCTATGAGGGACCAACTTCTGCTGGGGGAATCAGTTAAACTTGGTTTCTATCAAGGGCATTAAAGAACCAAGCAACCAGCAAGAGACAGCTTCTGCATCCCTTTGTAGTCCTCAGATCAGACAGAAACTGCTAGAAAAGATGCTCATATCTTGTTTCTGTTCTCTCTAAAGGAGTATAAGATTTTTGTAACAGTCCAACTTAAATTTTCACTGTTTTGACTTTAAGAAGCTGTGCAGTTGATGTCCAGATCTCAAGCCAAAGCATTGAAAGAACATAATTTTATCATTCTCCAGGTTTTTAAAATGAATGGGAACTGTTAAACTGAGAAGTCCATTGGTCAGAGAATGGGAGTTAAAAATGCCTTTACTCTCAAGGTCTTCATTTCATGATTTTTATGTGCAAGGACCTTCCTTTTTACTCTACAGAAGTTGATAATGAAAAATGTTAAAACTTTTCCATTTATGTTTCTCTTCTCTTGTCTTGCAACTGCAGAAATTCTGCCTCATTTTAGCTGCAGCAAAGGGGAAAAGACCCTTGTGAACTTTCCCCATTAATCCTGGCCCTATAAAACTTTTAGACTGTGGTTTGGAGGAGAAAAAGGGAATGTAAACAGCAAGTCACTGGGAATGTCTCATTCTCATACTTCGTAAAAGTATGTCATTGTCACAATCTTTTCCTTCTTTTTCTTTCCCCCAGATAAACTTTGTGCTATTTATTGGCATAATTGTTATACTTGTGCAGAAACTCCAGTCACCTGATATCGGGGGCAATGAATCCAGCATTTACTTGTAAGTACAAACAAAGCAGTAATCAATTTAAATTACTGATATACACATAGGAAAAACCCACAAAGTAAAAAAGAAACTTCAGCTGAATTAGGTTGATTTTTTGAAAAGAGTTGCAAAGTCTATTAAATTATTGTGGTTGATTTTTACTTTAATTTTTCAATCAATCAGCTTTGAATGTGCATTTTAATGCCAGCTTTCACCATTCTTTAAAAGGCCTGTAAAATAAGCATAAATACAAGATTAAAAACAAACCCAAACCAAATCTAATGTTTTCACACGTCAGTTACCTGAAAATTAACATCTTGATCAGCTATAAAAATCGTTATTATACTCATGGGATGGTTTGCTGTGCTTCATAACTTCCACGACGTGGTTCAAAGTTCACTGAAATCAAAGAGATTTGGTGAAAAAGTTTAATTAATATCAAGCTGAATCATTGTGTAGGAAGATCCCCTAGATATGCTTATGTCCATGTGTCTGGTAAACTTAAACGAATTCCACTTAAGCCAAAGATTTCACACACACCCCCTTAAATTGTTTTAAAATGCACACGAATCCTAAAATTTCCCTCTAGATGTTTGTAGCTTTGTGATTAATAAGTTGGTTTTTTTAAGCTGGAATCCTTTTTATTAGCTTCCACCTCATAAGAGAGCAGAAAAAGGGCAGTTGAGGTGGCTGTCATTATCATTTTGAGTGCATGCAGTCATTCTCCATATAAAAATTATATTATCCTCTGGAATAACTAGGATATGGGGCAGCACATCTGGTGTTGGCCTAAACACCACAGGCATTTATTTAGGTTTGGGATTTTTTTGTGAGCTTGGATGTTTTCTTGCACTCAAAGACATAGGTAGGACTATTTAATTTAGTACTAAATTCCTGGTGAAGATAGACAAGCTATGAACACCTTAAATAAAACTAAAAGATGTTAGGGTAAAGTAGGAGATGCTTATTTTGCAGCAGATACAATTATCCAGTGATTAGTTTCACCCTAAGTAACCACAATCCTAGCATAATGATGCCATCCATCTAAATGACAATTTTCAGGGAAAAATATGTCCTCCAGCTGCCTATTTTTCTTTTCTTTTTTTCCTGTTAAATAGTTTAGATTTGCATTAAATAATATTTTCTGCATCAATTTTTTGTGTCTGTAGCCAGACACACACTGGCTGAAAGCACTGCCCCTTTCATCTTGCTCTAAACTGTGTTTACACAGCCAAAAAAAAAAAAAAAAAGCTTTAAATTGATTCTGTGGAGGGATTTACCTGAGAAATCAAACAGAGGGTGAGATTTAGTGACTGGGTTAACCTGTGCATGGTCTGCCTAGGGCTTGCATGAAGGCTTCCCATGGATGTGCTGCTGGGAAGTCATCCCTGATGTAACTGCAGATCGTAATTAACACCCGAGGTGTGCAGAGCTCGTGCTGAGTCTGAATTTTTAAATGCATGTTTGGTGTCTGCTGCACATCTCACGAATGAAGCAAAGCATGCCACGGACCCCAGAGATTTAACTGGGTTACCAAACACCCCTTTGCCATCTTGGATCAATATGGTGACTGGGTTTTGCTGGTGTTTTTCCTATGTGTATAGTTAGCCACCAAAACCAAGAGAAAACATCATATTTTCTGTTCCATTCGCTGCCATTACTTTTTTCTTTTTTTTTTTCCCCTCTCATGTATTTTTTTGCAACTTTTATAAGCGGGCGTGTATAAATCAATCTCGCATTGATGTATGTGTTATGGAGTGGAGTGTTGTTTATCCAAACAGATTTGACAGCAGGAAAGTTCACGCAGGGACGATGAAAAGGAATGAAATTAATAATTCTGTGCAGAGGTACACCAGACAGAGCCAATATCTGTGCACACATACCCTGCAAAAAGAGAGCTTGTAAGGAAGGAAGACAGTAGATCACCATCTGGTTCTGTCACCATATTGAAATATCTCACATTTAGGCTGCGGCTCATATTGAACATTTTCCATGTTCTATTTTGCTGTTTCAACCTATTACAGCATCATTCCATCAGACCAAATTCCACATCCAGATCTTTGTTCCAGAACATCTTTAAGCAATTTCCCTTTAGTAGGTGAGAAACGTTGAGGTTGAGGAAGGATTTTCAGCCTGTTTCTGAAGGTAACACCACATGGATCTGCAGCAGGGATTGAGATCTATTCTAGTATCAGTCTTCCGTTTTTTGGAATAACCCTTTAGACAGCTGGTATTTCCATCATCAAAAAAAAAAAAAAAAGAAAATGGAAGCCCCAAAAAACTTGGCTGCTGACTTTGAGCAGGATTTTTGTATATATTTGGTACATGTTTAGGTTCAGGTCCTTGTAATGACTATTTTTGTTAGAAAAAATCTACCTCTGGTTCTACTCCATAGACACTGCGGTGATGGTTCTGCAAAGCACTTAAGCCTGTGTTTGATTTTGAAAGCCCTGGGCATGGGCTTAAATTCAAGGATAAATCATGCATTGCTACCACTGTGCATTCATTATTAAACCTCCCTCTGGAGAAGTTGGCTGGAGCTATGGCAGGACCATGGCAGAAGAGAGCACTGCAGGGGAGCTGAGGACTAATTAATGCAGTGTAGCCACTGAGGAATATAAGATTTGTTTGAAAATAAATCAAACCATCATTTGTATCATTTGTCGCCCATTACCAGGGCTTTACTCCCATAAACAAACAAACAATAAAAAAAAAATTTAGACTTCCTCTCTAAACAACCTGATCATTGTGTGCAACAGCCTTTGCCTTTGGGCTGGCAAAAACTTGGAAGCATGTTGCTAATTCCTGACAATTTTCCTGGAGTGGCCAAGTGCTTCGGTGGTTATAAACTTCCATTTTCTCCACCTGTATGTTCAGTCATTCATCACCAGCCTCATGCCTCCCCAACCTTTCCTCATGCCTTTAGTTCCCCTCAGAGCTGCCTGCATGCTGCTGATCCCATCTCAGCCTGAGATCCCAAAAACCTACCAGATTCTGGGAGAGCAATCACTCCATCTTTCTTTTCCTGATGTTTTTGAGAGAAACTCCTCTTTGTGCCTGAAAATATTGGGGGCTAGATTCATCAAAATGTCTAAGTAGCTGAGGTAGGAATTCAAAAACAAAATAGAAGACACCCCTTTAAAGATAATTTTAATTCTATTATTATTTTGGGTTATTTCACTAAGAAACTTTCATACTTCCTCCCAATAGTCATCATAACCATTAGTTACTTTTTAGTGAGAGGAGTGCCAAAGATGTAGGATTTTTTTTCTTAAAACATGTCTGGTTTCAGTTAATCTTGTGTCAGTCCTGAACAATTCTGCCAAATTAAGCATCGAACTGAAGCAAGATCAGTAATGCAAATGGAATAGGTTTTTATCTGAGGGAGAAGTTCTGAGATCCCCAGGTGGTGGGGAAGCATAAAGAGCTATTGATCCTATTCTCAGAGTAATTAAGACAGCTATTAATGTAGTTCAGGCAGGTTTCTCACCCCAGCTGATGAAATAAACAGCAGTAATGTGCCATGATTACTGACAGAAAACGGTTTGGGTTGGAAGGGGCCTTAAAATCATCCAGTCCCACCGCTGCCATGGGCAGGGACACCTTCCACTGTCCCAGGTTGCTCCAAGCCCTGTCCAACCAGGCTTTGAACATTTCCAGGGATGGGGCAGCCACAGCTTCTCTGGGCACCCTGTGCCAGGGCCTCCCCACCCTCACAGTAAAAAAAATTCCTCCTAATATCCAATCTAAACCTACTGTCTTTCCATTTAAAGCCATTTCCCCCTTGTGACATGTCCTATTTAATCTCACAGAACAAACAGCCATGTCTTGAATTAGTGCCTGTATTTCCCATCCAGTTATAAATTAATTAACATGATTCCAAACAGAAAGAACCCCCTGATTTTTAGCAACCTCCCACTGCAGTTTGTAAATATTTTGAAGAAGTAGGAGATTATTTAGGGGTAGTTACACCATGTGCTGAGAGCCCAGGAGCACCACATCAGGAGTGCATGAATGAAATGGGATCTCACAGTCCTGGGGACTGCAAACACATACTCACAGCCCTGCAACGGCTGGTTCAGGACTCAGAGCAGCACATCAGGCCCACATTATTTACATGGATTTCTCATCTACCAGCTTCTTCCCTGGAATTTTAGGAAATGGATAATAAACTTGATCTGACAAGCCTTCACTGTTTTTACTGTGAAAAATCCAGGCAACAGTGTGTAACCTGGTGCGTTACAATCTGTTTTCAGACATCCTGGTTTTGGTCAAGTTGTTGTAGAGAGAGTACATCATCCCCCCCACAGGAAAAAAACCAAACCTATTTCTACAGAAATGCCTACACAAAGCTTAAATCCACGCTGTTATTTTCACAAGCATCGTTGCATTGCTGAAATATTCACTCTAGAGAGAAAAATCATCATCATCACGACCACAAAACACAACAACATTTAGTAGGTGCATGATGTAATTGCATGCTGGAATAACCCTCAAGATTAAAAAGACCCACACATTTCCATCAAATCTTTGTTTCTTCATTCATTTTCAAGGACCAAGCACATATAACTGAAAAAAAAAAACCAAAACCAAACCAACCTTCTTTTTATTTTATTATGATTTCCAGTTTACCACGACTGGTATAATTTGGGAGGGGGGAAGCTTGTTTCTGCTTTTGCTTTGACAGATTCTTCATAAATTTTGGGGGTCACATGTTGAAAGCTCAATGAAAAGAAAACAAAACCCCACATATATATCTAGCTAATTCAGGTCTACGTCATTCCTCCAATCAGCATCTTGCTGGAAAGAAAGGAGAATCATGGCATATATCATAGGTAGGTATGATTTTACCTATGGTGTGACCTAGAGGGTTAGGGCAGCCAAAGCAATGTTGTAACCCAGATGTTTTGGTAAACAACACTCCTCTAAAATCCACCTCCAAAGCCACTGGACACGCAGTGATTCATTCTGCTACTGCTTTGTCTTGCTGCAAGTGCTCAGAACTGCCAGAGTTGATAATTATTGACAGGCTCTTGGTGTCTAAAGGGCTCATTTTTGGGCAAGCAAATGGCAGATGTTGGTTGGACAGGGTGTTCTCTAGGAGGGCACTGCAGTTTCTGACCCCCAGGTGCTGCCAGCTTGGTGCTGGGACTCCCAACGACCCAGCAACAAAAAAGAAACTCGTGTCCTTGGGTTTGTCCTTTTCTACCACAGGAAAATACACTGCCAAACACAGAGGATGGTCATTTGATGCCAGTGCATGACCAGCAAGGGCCTAGTGCTCATTTCTCAGGAATGCCAGGGGAGCAGATACTTGCTGCTTTTATCACGACACTAATTCTTGATGGATTTATCTAAAGTTCTAGAAAAAACATGCTCATTCACTACTGTACTTCTCATGTGCATTGCCCAAGGCAAATTATTTTTTTGGGTGCTGGTTGGATTTTTTGTTTTGTTTTGTTTTGTTTTGTTTTTTCACTTTGGAATTTTTGGGTGGAAAGGATGGGGCTGTTCATTTGTGCCCATCTTTTCAGGTAGGGATTGGAAAAAAACCTGGGTGTACTCATTAGGAATGTAAGAGCATGCAGGCTATGTACCATAATTAGCAAGAGTGTAATTAACAGGGATTTATTTATTTTCAGATAAAATAATCAAAAGCCCTGTTCTGCTTTGATTACCTTTCTGTGGTTTCACTTGCTGTAAAATCAAACAGCACAGAATATTTAGAGTGTTTATAATCTTCCTGGGAGCTGTTATTGCTACTGAACAACTGAGGGTAAAATGCACCTAAATCCCTCAGGTGCCTGTGGCGGGGACAGGAAGATGAATTTTTGGTTGTCAAATCTACTTTCCCAACCTAAACATTGTCCTGCCGCCCAGTGCATCCTTTACATTCTCACATAAATGATGAGATTAGACCTAAAACTACTGCCTTGAAAGGGATTTTGTTATTCCATGGGCCTCCTGCCAGAGGTAATATTCCAGAAGAGAAAAATCAATATTTATAAAGGAAATTCCATTCCATTTCCAATGGTATCCAAGCACCTGACCTGAGCTTTGGCGGGATCTGATTTTGAAATCGTGGATCACAAATCTTATTTCTTGTTGTTACAACATCACCTGTGATGAATGCAACATTAAAAAGGGTTCTGCTTCTATTATTTGGAAATTTTTATAAGGGGAATTTTAGGATGGAAGGCCTTGGCCTGCACAGGTGGTGTCTGTGTGGTGGAGGTTGACTCCTGTCCTTCTTTTGCAGTAGTATTGAGACATAGGCTGACTTTGTCTTTAAACATTATTTCTGTCGCTGCAAGGCATTTCTATGGGAAATTTTATGGTTTAAATGGGTGTACAGACAGAGAAAAGGATACAGTGGTGATTTTTGTTGGTGGTGAACTCATGAGATTTTGAAATCTGCGTAGGTAAGAATCCTCTAATGATGGCTTAAAATTTCTCCTTGGCTCCATGGTCCGTGGCAGCCTTAGAGAACAAAGTCCTTTGTCCACAAGTTGCATCCTAGAAGAGCAAAGCACAGACTTTTCACCCCCCCAACTGTCACAAGAGCAAGCCATGAACTGAAAAAAAGCAATTTTGCATTAGAAGAGAAGACACTAAAAAAGGCACCTTCTCTTGAAAGATCAAGGAGGTGTGCAGGTTAGTGAGGGAGAGAATAATGCCAGGTTTTATCCAACACTACAATTCTCTTTATAGAAACGATTTTTACACATATACTTTTTAAGAAAACACACTAAAGCTTGCTGTACTCTGAGCAGTTCTATCTAGGGTTGGATTAGCCCTAACAACCCTGTTCTCACAGAGTTCTAGGCACCAAAAAAAGGCTAAACAGGGTTTTATCAGTTCCCATTGAAATGCTGGATTTAAATTTCAGGTCTAAACACCTCTCAAAGACAGTTCCAAAGCCATCATGGCTTGATTGCCATAACTGGTATGGATCAGAGCTCAGAACAGAGGGATTTATACCTAAGTGCTTGTGTCTGCAGGGTGCCTGTGTAAATACAGGGTTTTGCCCACGCATGTGCTGTCTGAAACACTTTAGATATCTAAAATTGTTCCAGCCTTGCTGCTTAAAAGGCCACAAACATTTTAGCAATGTGCACAACACAAAACTTCGTATTGTAAAGGGAGAGAGGCTGCACTTCCCTAGATTTCCTGTAACCTTGTGAATTTTGCCACACACTGGAGCTTCCTGATTAGCAAAAATAAGGCAGCTTCTGGAAAGAAAAATGAGAAACAGATCTCAAAGGTGCTTCTGAAGTCACTGCACTTGGTCAGAGAGAATAACCTAATTTTGATATTGTATTGATATTCTTCAGTTGTCATGGAGATCAGCAGGACAGGGAACGTCCTGTGCCCAAGGCCACTGGGGTTTTTTTTTAATTAGCCACAGATTGGGGTGCAGTGTCTCTTATCAGAGCAGCTTGCTTAGATCCTGGGAGAGACAATGGGTTTGGAGAACCAGAAAAATTTTCAGAAGTTTCAAATTGAAACTTGAGCATTGACTTGGGAATATCCAAATCAGACCATTCTGACTGTTTGTCCTTTTCCTCATGCATTGCTCATGTCTAAGTTTGCTGGTTTGAGTGCACTAGAAGGGGTAGATCTGAATTTTCCTTTGTCCCCAAATCAGTTTGCACCTCTGATTCTTTGGATCAGTTACTTAATGCAGAGAAGAAGGGGGAGCTGAAGCAACTGGTCACGCAGCAGTCGATGGAGACTGCAGGAAATGGGGAATAATTCTGACATCTCTGATCCTGAATGTGCTTTCAATTTATACCAAGGCTCAATGCCCATCAGCAGCCTTGGTCTTCCTCCTAGTTTTTCCCACCATTCACACTTTTGCCTCTATCATATGAGGACAACAGGAATTTACTTTCCCCTCAGTGTCTCTGTTTCTCCTTGCCATTGATTTATTGTGTCTCACTTCAGCACCTGGCGTTGTTTCACATCCAGTGGGGTTAGTTTTACACCTGGAGAATTTTTTAGGATGAGCTCCAAGCAAGTACACAGCCTGAGGTAGGGAGGGGACAAGGAAGATGGTGCTGTCCCAGTGCAGAAGGTTTTTTGGTCTGGAAAGGTGAATTTCTTGTGAGGATCTTGTGACTAACACTGTGTGTCAAAGGACCTGTGTGGTGCAAAGCAGATAGTCAGTTTTCTAAGAACAAACTCTGCCTGCCTCGGGGAGTAAAAGAACATCCTCAAAGGCCACCAGGCTACGGTGGCTTAATACAGAATTAAGTCTCCATGAAGGTTTTTTAAACAAATGCAAAGTACCTCAAGACAGGACCCATCCAAAGCCATGTTTATGGTTCATATCAGTCTTAGTCCCACCTGAGTCATTACTGAGGGATTTCCAAACTGTAATTCCTCTTTATATTTCCAGTGGAAACACTGGAGTTGTTCAGCTGATTAAATGTCTGCAAGCCCTGGCTTATTTAACAAAGGCAGTGCTCTCTTTTTCCCTTAAGGAGAGATGGGCTGTACTGGGAATCTGCAGGGATATTGTGTAACATGTAAGGCAGGTGAGTCAAAACAGCGTAACTGCAGCTTCAGAGCTGCAAGTTATATAAACCCAGTGTAGTTATAGTGATGCTGAGCTCTGCCAGCTGACAGGAACCAAAACCTGTCTGTGATGCTGGAAAACCCACTTCTTGTGTCAGACTGGGACAATAAACACTCTGTGGGCTTTGCTCATTTGCTTTCTTTTGAGGACAGTGAGCTAAATCCCATTCTCAGATATTTATGCCTGGATTTGGATATGCATATTCTTCATTTGAAACAGTAAAGTATTCAAAATTCTGAATTTATCTAAGAATCTCATTTGGCCTGGTACACTTTTCTCGCTGAACATTCTGTTGTCTGCTGCACCTCAGCTGTGTCACTGCACTTCCATCAGAATTATCCCACAGTGCATGACTTGGGTCTGTGCTCTGGAGTCAGGGAGAATAACCCAGCTTGGTAAAACAGGAGCTCCAAAATGAATACAGGGGAAGGATCAGGACACAGAACCTTGAAGCTACAGTTCATTTAAAGGCTGTCTTTGTTGGAAGAATTCTGCCCTCTGCTACCAGCTTTATTCTCCAGAGCACAGGCAAATATTAGGCTTAATCTCCTCATTATTTAACTCCAAGTATAGCAATGGTGTGCTCCTTCTTTTCATGTCCACTCTGTAGAAGCTGGAAAAGTTAAGAATAAGCACTGTAGATGTGATTTTTTTGTCTCTCTTTGACCATTCTGTTCCACCTTCAAGCCTCAGATCTGCTCAAGGGTCAGGTTTACTGGACAAAAAGTTCCAGTCCAAATTTATGTTTGTTAAACATTTATTTTTAACCACAGCATTAGTCTGCAAGCACTCATTCAGCTTCAGCTTCTTATTTTGGTGGCATTAGCAAGGAAAAGTAGAACTCTAGGTAACATGACTAAGAATTTGGGATTTGTTTTTCATTAAAGGCTGATACAGTTTCCTTTTTTTGTTTGTTTGTTTGGGGTTTTTTTTGTTTGTTTGTTTTTTTTTTCCATGAAGAGCACAATATTTGTTATACTTTTAGCAAGACAGCAGGGGATCTAGCTGGTCTAATTAAACAATCCTGCTGGGCTCCTTCCACAGTCAGTAGAGACCTACCCAGTCCAGAGAATAAAATCCTTTAGTACAGTTCATTTCACTTTAAACATCAAGTTTAAAACAGGTCAGGTAAATCTCACTTTATGGCCTGTTTCTCACCAGTGCCTGCCAAGCTGCCACGGGGTGACAAGGAAAAAGGCACACAGTAGTTTTGTAAACCTCAAAAATTAGAGGAGATACAACTGAAAGAGAGCTTTTCTGAGAAGCCCCTGTACTTGCTCCGTGTCTGGATGAGATGGGTGAAGGACTCTGCCTGCACACAGCAGGTTAGAGCTGCAGCCACTGCAGTGGGATGGAATTGTAGGATCTGTCTGTTCCTCACAGAACAAGTCCTGTTTGCCAGACCTTCCCATCTGATCTGTAAGGGCACGGGGTTTGGTGCTTTGAAGGGAAACAGGGTGCAGCTTCAGAGAATCCTTAGCTACTGAGCAGCAAGGAAAAGATGATAGAGAAGTATCAGCTGAGGGGAAGGGGGTGTGTGATACCAATAATATATTATACAGACCCACTTTTCAATTTTCTCCTCTCTCTCCCATACAATCTCTCTACTTCCACTTTGGTTAGCTTTCTACTGTATTTTCAATGCTTTATTTCATTGATTTGTTTCTGCATTCCTTCTCCTGCTACTACAGAGCTGCCAATCCCACTCATGCTGAGGTTACACAGAATTACTCGAGCAGGGTGCACAAAGATCCTTCATGAGGCACAGTTTTAATTTGCATGAGTCAAGTTCTGCCTTTACTGCGTTTCCCAAGGGATTCCCCTTCAGCACATCCAGAGACAAGGCACAAACCTCATCATTCCCCGTTTGCTGATAGCAACCTAAATTCAGAACCCTGACCATTTTCATTAGGGATGCACTCGGATAATGCAGCATAACGCCCTTCCCCTGGACCAGCATGCTCGTTTCACTCCTCTTAAGCACCTCTGAGACATCTAGGATCGAATTGCAACTCTTTTTGCCTCAGATTTGTGTTCTCTCCCATTTGCATTGAGACGTCCAGGTGTTTGGTCTGGCGCGGTGGCCCTTCAGCCACATCATCCATCGCTCATTTCACCCCGGGAGTGTTTAACTTTTTCTTTCCCCTTCCACCCTAGCACCCTCCCTCTTCCTCCCAGATGCAGCTGCAGTCCCTGCCCAGGACACTTGCGGTGAGACTCAGCTTGTTTGCCTTTAGCTGTCTAAAGTCTCGTGCTCTGATCTGAGCAGTCCGGTCGTCGTCTATGGTCACTCGGGGACACCAGGGCACCTCCGTCACACAGAGCATCATCCCTTGTGCCTTAGGTGTCTCTGTCACACAGGCCAGCTCAGCCTGGGGGTCCCTGCTCTGTCCCTGACTGAGTCCAAGGTGATAGTTCAGTTTGGAATCTGTCTTTGGCACGTAGAGTTAGATGTGGCCGGTTCCGTTCTCTATGTGCCTACAGAGGTCTGAGGATCCTGCCCTGATTCGTGCAGTGTCTTCATAGCCATGATCTCATTTCTGTTCATTTTCTTCTATTTGTCTATTCTTTTCCTCCCTCATATTTTTTTTTTTCTGGTTCCTGCCTCCTCTGTCTCTTCTCTCTTCCTCCCTTTCCTTCCATCAACGTCTCTACTTTGACTATAAATAAAGTTTGGAAAACAAAAGGGGAGGGAGAAAAGAAAGAAAATGTCTATACTCTAAAGATCTGGAACACTTTACACTATCTAAGATCAGAGAGGTGACTCCACCAAAATTAGAAATGGCAGAAAATAAGTGCTAACAGCATTAAAATATTAAGGTTTCCTTAGCATTGTTTTCCATCACAAATCCATGTGTCAATGTCCCCTCACTGAGTGGGGAGCAGCAGTTAATCTGTAGATAATATTTTCAAAATCAACTCTTGTTTTTTTCAATAATTCTAGTAAATACCAAGTGCTGTCACGTTTGGTCTATTCACCAGGAAAACCTATAAAAAAATCAATCCCTGTCAAATAAAATGGGGCATAAGCAGTAAAGGAAACATGGATGGGAATTTATTCCTAGATTGCCATGGCAACATTAAGTATATCATTGAAGACCATAAACCTCTACAACAACCCCTGGCTAAGACTTTTCAAAGTGATTATTGATTTTTAGATATTTCCTTTTCAGATTCTGTACCTTAACATGCCTCGTAAGTGCTTCTTTTCAACACAGGCTGAGCAGCCCTCTTGTGGCAAAAATTGGTCTGAGAAATGTTGTTCAGATCAAGTGATCCAAAAAAATGAGTGGCACTCAAAATCCATGGTCACTTCTGAAATCTTCAGTCACAATAAAATGGAACTATCCCTAAAACCTCCTTGATCATTTTTGATCACTCCAAGCAGACAATTAATACCCAACTCAGCTCTGTGAATAGCAGGTGGTGCAAAAATCTAGCACAGAAATGATAGTGTAAAAGGAGCAGGCATTTTCATGTTTACTTCCTCACCAACATCCAAGAAATTAAATCCATTTTATGAGATGAAACATAGTTACTATTTTTATTTGCTGGATGTGTGCATGCCACAAGACTGTGCTATTTCCTGCTCTTACACTGTAATATTTAATAACAACACAGTTATCAGGCTTTAATTATCCAAAAGGAACCAAAACACAACTCCAGTAATGGGGATTGACTTAAAGGAGTTAAAAGTAGGGAGAAATGTAGTATGCTTTTAATTTATCCAGGT
This sequence comes from Illadopsis cleaveri, assembly GCA_013399915.1. Lineage (NCBI taxonomy): Eukaryota > Metazoa > Chordata > Aves > Passeriformes > Timaliidae > Illadopsis > Illadopsis cleaveri. Next base: position 10,306 of record VXBB01002627.1, on the reverse strand, counting down.
TTACTGTTCAGATTATAAATTCCATGAGTTGTGAACACAGATCTTAGACTGTGTAACAGAAATGGAGTCGGGTTTGTTTGAAATTTAAATGCTTGCCTTGAAGGCATTTGCTTTAAAAATCAAAGTATTATTTTTTATATTAATGGAGATTCAGTCAGGGTGCTCAGTGGTGTTTGGTGTTCATCTGTCCTAGAGTGGACATCTAAAACAGGTCAGGTGCACCTGGCCAATAAATGAATTTCTCTTTCAACTGTTTATTCTGATGATTCTCAGGGTCCTAAGGATGTCCATTTTACTTGGATACCTGTACTGAAAACATCCAACCTCTCCTGAGGTGAATCCCACCAAAATAACCACGGGTTGGAAACAAAAAAAAAATTCTCCCTTTGAAAGTCGACAAGAAAACACTGTTCTCAATTTTCACGTTTTTCAGCCTAGATATTATCTCTTATAGGATCCCTCCAAACGCCTTTCCACGTTTCAGATTACCCTTCTTGTGATTGATTTAAATTAACCTCTCCTGGCTGGCTGGAAAGGAACTATCTTGTTCGCTGCAGCAGCTGTTCCTGGAATCCAACATGCAGGGATCAAGGTCCTGCTCCACAGTGTTTAAGCCTGCTGCTTTGATGAGCACACTGTCTCAGTGAGTGTGACAAAAAATGAGTGGTACCTCCAAAACTACCAGCCAGACATGCAGATCCCATACTGAGCTCCCTCCCCATCACCAAGGAAAATGGGAAAAGCGCTTTGGTGTCCTTACTAGAACTCTTTGTTAGAAAGAAGGGATCCACACTACAGTGAAAATGAGCAACACCTGATCCAATTCACCTCAGTTTGATCCCCCATCCTACGAGTTTATGTTCCTCTCTGATTGTTCTCCATGAGCATGCAGTCAACTTCCATTTGGTATTTTGTTCCGTGACCCTCTGTACAAAAGCAGACCCCGTGGTATTTCAGATGTGTCAGCGCTGCCCGCCTGCCTTCAGGGTGTTTGAGTTTTGGTCTGTCCGTGAGTCAGCACATCACAACGGCCAGCGGCCGCCAGTGCACTTTAAATTTTTTGTTTAATTCTTTTAATTTCTGCTTCAGTCGAGCAGCTGGTTCGTGCCGTGACTCCATTCTGTCGTGTCCGCTTTCCATCCTCGTGACGTGTCTCATGAAATTGTGTTGAAAGTGACCTACCTTGGCCTGTTTCACGATATGCTGAAAAAAATGCTAATCTTGTCATATTTAGCAGCTGCGTTCAGAAATGCTACTGTAAGCCTAAGAGGGCTAACCAGCACTCTTGCAAGATGTCAGAACTATCAACCATTACCCTGTAAGTGTACGCACTCCTGTGACATTACTCTGTGTGTGTGACGCATGTTGCAATTTAATTAATGGATGAGAGCAGAGGGGAAGTAAGCCAGAGAGCAAAGCATTCATTTAGTTCTTGTTGCATGTAGAATTTTTTTATTTTTATTTTTTTTTTTTTGTTCTTGTACTATGCTTTTTGCTGATGCGCCACGATCGAGGATTTTAAGGTGGTTTTATTTTTTTTTTCTTTTTTTTCGTTTTTTTTGAATTACGGCTGATGCTATTTATGGTTTTGGGTAGTGTCTGTACAGAATTAATAGCTGTTCTTTATTGTACAGCAAAGAGGTGAGCACCTTCATACCGAGTGAAAATGTTTCACCTGAAAGTTTCCTAGAAAAACTGAGTGAGATTGTGTCAATCAGACCCTCAGTGGGTATAAAACATCTTTTGTCCATTGAACTGAGTAGAGTTAACGTAATAAACACCCAGAGGTGAGGAAAGGCTAAAGCTAATCTAATATCAAAATGAATTGTGTCCATCAGAAGTTACAGAGTCATAGAATCCCTGAGTTGGAAAAGACCTCCAAGATCATCAAGTTCAGTCCAACATTGTCAAGTATTGTCAAATATAGAGTGAGGCATCCAGAAGAGTGAACAAAAGCCATTCAGCCAAGAGCTGTGTGAATTAATCACTATCTCATAGTCCACCTGACTCTTTGCTCCTTGCACAAGAAGCCCACAGGTTTTCTCAGATTCATGGAATCATTGAGGTTGGAAAAGAGCTCCAAGGTCATCCTCTCATTTTGTTTAGATGAGGCGCAATTTCAGACATCTATAAATCTGTCTCCTGAATTTCACAGAGTTTTATAAGTGTGAATCAACATTCTCTGAGGTGTTCTGACACACAGACCCAAAACTCCAGGATTTTGCTGAAGAATATTTAGTAGTTATCTTTGACACCATTAAGGACAAAAAGATTGGTTTGTAGCTTAACTGAATATATGGTTATGTTTTTTAGTTAGAAAAAAAAAATAAGTGAATTTTCTGTGTGATTTCATATATCTTTGAGGTATTTAAGAAATACAACAATGAAGATGCTGAAAAATATTCAGTCAACAGGCTGGAACTGTGGAAAAGTAGCTAGAAATAGAGATGACAAAAAGGAGCAGCTTCATCTTTTACACAGAGAGCAGCTGCAGACTAAGAACAGTTAGGTAAAACTAGGAGTTAGGTTTAGGAGGAGATAGTTTGAAATATAAAGTTCACTGCCTAAGGGACATCCTGATGCAGCACAGATGTCATGTTGGGCCTTTGCAGAGAACCAAATTTTACGTTTTTGTGAAATGTTTCTGAAAGATGGGAGACTGGTAACTCTCTAAAGTGAAATCCTCTACCTAGTCAAGGGCAAGAAGAGTTCAGCCTAAACAGGAGGTATTTGAACCCATGTTTTTGTGTCTGTTGAAGTATAAAATCTTGGTTAAGCTTCTCTGTTTTTCAAGTCCTTGATCTGAAGATGTGGTTTACGCATGGGAAAACTAAAAATCTGGAATCGTTCAGGTGTTCAGGTGTTACCTCAGGTGGTTTGGAAGTGATGCTACAGACCTGATTAAATTTTTGGGAAAGACTGGGAATGATCTGTCAGGGGTATTACTGAGGTTCCTGAAAGTCCCATTAATATGTTCAGCATTATGTGATAAAAGAGATCCCTCAGTTTATCAAACATGAGCTGTGTTGAGCAATTCATTACTAATGACATCCTGTGCCTTCATGGTTTGCTCTTTATCCTTCAGTCTGAAATATTGTCACGATTTCTTTTTTGCACAGATTAATCACGGGGATGATGAATATGTACCTTTGGCCAGAGAAATTGGGTTCCTCTAATCTAAACCTCACAAATCTACAGGGCAGGAATTTGTGTGACAAACTCAGTCCAGGTTCCCTTTGAGGTCAACGGATAGATTTAGGATGTGACAAGAATTTCCTTAGGGGCAGAGGATTTGTCCTTGTGTGTCAGTGATTCTTGCTCTTCAAAGACAATGAAGGGAATTTAAGTGTGCATTTAATTTAACTAAAAATAGATGCCATCACTGCAGATATGTCACAGCATTAAGTTAATCAATACATACATTAATAGATGTACTCAGTACCCACAGGGTTTACAACAGGAGTCACCCCTTGTTAAAAAGACATCTGTAGTACACAAGAATTATATTTTAAAAGCGTATTTTTTTCTCTGCATTGACTTTAGAGACATTTTAAAAATAATTTCATTATCAATATCTGTGCTATGTATGTCCAAACCTCAGTGAGGTGAATGTTGCTTTTCAAGACTACAGACCTTGATGTTTTCATTGCAAAAGTTCATAGTTGATCCGAGTATTTCACTTCGGACAGCTTTTAAACTGGGCAATTCTCTTACTTTAGAGAGTCTGGACTAAATGGCAGAACAACAATATAACCTTCCTTCAAACTCTGTGATTTGGGGATTTTTGCTTCTTTTTGGATTTTTTTTCTCAAAAAGGTTGAGTGGTCGGGACTTTACCAGTCTCCTTAATAAATGTGGATGTGCAATGGACAAACAAAAGCATGATTCCTTCAAATACTGGTCAAATTAGACAATCTTCCTACTTAGTGTTTCTTTTGCCAAAAAGTTCTAATTTTATTATTCAATAGAGGAGTGAGGGAGAACAGAGGGCACCATTATTTGTACTAACACTTAATGGCAAGTCCACATTCATAGCTGTGCCACTGGAGAAAGTCTTATGTTTGAAGTGATTTTAAGGAAAATAACAGCTGGAAAACAGAATGTCAGCCTCAACAAAAATTGATATGCAAATTGCCTTTCTTTTTTTTTTTAAGTAACCTTAAGACTTTCCTCTCCCTGTTAAAATGTTAGAGAATATTGTCTTCCAAACAGCCACTTGAACAATTATTGTCCTCAGAACTTCTAGATCTAAGCTCCTCCCAACTTTCTTTCCTGTCTGAAAGAGTGGGGGAAGAAAAGAGGATTAATATATTTGGCCGTTACACACCTGAGAATTCCACTGTATCCTTTAGGATTTTCATTCCCTGTTGCACATAAACTTACACGCCTCACAGGACCTGCTTTAAATCTTCTCTCTTCCAATATTCTCGGAAAAAAGCAATTTATCATCATCCGTGCAGGCATTAATGTCTCTCAAGTTTTTTCTTATCATTAAAATCTTCTTTTCCTCTTTATTGATATTAATAATCTATAAACTTCCAAATACTTTATTTAATGAATTTTCTTCCTCACTTTTATGACAATATTGAAGGCAACACCTCAAATAAGTTGATGATGGCATTATATTTCCAGATCCTACAAACTAATTGTGTGATTAATCAGGTGTGATTAATGCCAGAAAACTGACAATAAAAAAAGACTTCCTCTTCATCTTCCCCTAAATTAATCTCCCGAGAGTGCAGTGAGACAGAAAATATTAATAGACAATCCTATTCTGACTTTTAGATCAAAACAACATTTATCCTTTTGTTGTTGTTGTCATGAAGTCTTGTCATATAAATGATAGGAGATCTGGAGAGATGATACTTTTTCGTCCCGTTTATTACCTCTTATTTGATTTTTTTAATTCCATGACTAGTTTAAGACACTTATATTCTTTACCTCCCTTTTTCACAAAGATGACATTATTCTACAATTTCTTCCTCAGTGTTTCTGTTCCTTTTTATTAACCTGATTTCATGTCCATAGAGAAAAAGGTCTAGAGAGGGCCCCAAAAGCTCTTTTACACTGGCTCACTCCTGTATAGATTAATTTTTTTAGAGATCATCACAGCTGCACACTCTGAATGCTCTTCATCACCCTATTCCAAGGTTGTTTCTCTCTTTTCAAAGGGTTTTGGCCAATGTCTAATTTTATAACCCACAAGAACATTGTTCCCTGGTTTGTGGGGTCTTCCACCAAGACCTGAGGTTTGGTGTCTGTCAGATTTATGGCTCAGGTGTGTTTAGTGCAGTCTTCAGGCAAGAGTTGGGATGAATTTATCCCAAATTTATCCCCGATTTGGGGCCTAAAGTCTGACTGAGAGACACCAACACTGCACTCATGTCCCATTCCCAGACCACTGCTGGAGATAATTGTGCTCGCAAAATTCTTGAAAGCGTGTTAATTTAATCTTCAGTGCTGCTGAAACAAACACATCATTTTGGGTTATCACTGAGCATGTATGAGCAAATTCAACCTGTCTGCAGTGCACCAAATGGATAAAAGCAGAGGGGACATCTGAATTTTAACAAATAATGCAGCTCTTTGAAAAATCTTTACGGCTTTTTAACTTCCTTTGTCCTCCATCTGGCTTCTTCACTTACCTGAACGTAATCAATGATATTCTTCTCCTCTGAAAATGATCTGGAGGTTTTTTAGGTCGCTTTGTTTTTAATAAAGCACTTGCCTTGTTTTGAGATCAACATTTGCTTTCTCTTTGCTCTTTTTTTTTTGCTGCTCAATCAGACAGTGACACTCACCAAACATGCATAAGTCTTGGCCGGCCCCTGCTTTGGGGGAATTTCACCAGTTAAGTGCTCACTTGTCAAATATTCATTTCCAGCCCTTTTGCTTATATCTACTGAGTTTGATTTCCCTCTGAAACCTCTTTATTTTGAAGCAGTGAAGTAGTTAAACAGTGGAATTGCACTTAGGTTTCCAACAGTATAAATCCAGACCAAAATCAAACCTTTAGGAATAGTTGTGAGTACAAGAACTTGCAGAAGAGGTTAACTTTTATTTGTATGGCTGTTGGTTTTTTAGCTTTATTTGTGTGGTTGTTTTGGAATTTTTTTTGCTGTGCAGAAACATATTCACACACACACACACAAATCAACACAAAAGAAGTCATTTCAAACACTCCACTGGGATTAAGCAATTGGGTGAGAGGTTTATAATTGTACCACGGTAGCAGTCTGAATCCCTTACCAAGATTCCCCTCATTTTTTTTGGCACTGGTAGGAGAAAACTCCTGCTTACAATAATGCAAATTAAAATAGCAGCAGAGAGCATTAAGCATAATTAATGTGCCATTACTGTAGCAGTGTGAAGAAGGGGGAGCAAACTGCAGTGTGTGTGCAAACAGTCTCTGGGAACAAACAGGAACGTTGCATATTTGTTTGTATAATTACGCTCTGTACGTATTCCCGAAAGTCCGTCAGCAAAATATTCTCTGTGCTTTCTTCTTTTAATTAAAGCGCAGGTTGCTAATTGCAAGGCTGCATTAAAGTTGGTTTTTTTTTCCCTCTGTTGTGACAGGAGACTGGCTCGTTCCACCCTGCTGCTGATCCCTTTGTTTGGAATTCACTACACGGTGTTTGCCTTTTCTCCTGAGAATGTCAGTAAGCGGGAGAGGCTGGTGTTTGAATTGGGACTGGGATCCTTCCAGGTGATTACACACTGAATTCAGTTTTCCTGAGAACCAAATCTCTTTTCTTTGTAGCTACTTTGCATGCACAGCTCCCAGAGTGTGTCTCTGCTCATTTATGTGTATGTTTTGTAAACCAGGATTTTGGGGTTGTTGGTTTGCTCGTTGTTTTTTTTAACTCCAACTATTTTCTGTCATTCCTTCAGGATTTGAATTACTTTTTTTTTTTTCTTCTCCCATTTCCCTAGGGTTTTGTTGTTGCTGTTCTCTACTGCTTCTTGAATGGGGAGGTAAGACTTTTAATATTTAATGTCCCTCACCTGTCATCCACATCCCATTTTCTTGTGGGAGTAACTGCTGTTCCAGCTGTCCATTCTAACTCCTCATCTACCATAATCCCTGATACTTTAGTCTGAATCTCACAATTCTCAGAAAAAAAACAAAAACAAAGCAAAACAAAACAAAAAACAAACAAACAAACAACTCCCCCCCAAAAAAACAAAACAAAACAAAAAACAACAAACAAACAACCACACAAAAAAAAACACTAAAAAAGGATTTCTGATGCTTTTATCAAACCAACACATTGGCCTTACCAGAGATGATGGCTCAGATGAAGGCTTCCTGACAGGGGTAGGATTTGTACAGGTCTCTTTTGAAATGCCATCCCAGGTGCAGAATTTTGCACTGTTTTTGTTGAGCTTTGCCCTGTTCTCACCAGCCCACTCCCCCATCCTGTCCAGCTCTCTCCAAGAGATGACATGTCCCTGTCACCACTCAGTTTGGAGCCATCAGCCAAATTGGTGATGGTGCTTTCAGTCCCACCCCTGAGACTGTGATGAAAATGGTGAGGCCCTGGCACAGGGTGCCCAGAGAAGCTGTGGCTGCCCCAGCCCTGGAAGAGTCCAAGGCCAGGCTGGACAGGGTTTGGAGCAACCTGGGATAGTGGAGGGTGTCCCTGCCCATGACAGGGGCTGGAATGAGATGACCTTTAAGGTCTCCTCCAACCCAAACCATTCCATGTTCTGTGTGGACCAGTGTGGGGTCCAATATCAATACCTGGAGGACACCATTAGTGATGAGGTGCCAGGATAAATAAACATCATTGACCTCTCAGTGTGGTCTCTTTCCCCTCTTGCAGATCATCCATCCACTAAATCTTGCCACTCTAAATCTTGCCAGCTTTCCCAGGAAAAAGCTGAGGGAAACTGTCAAACCCTTCACTGGAGACTGAGTTTTCGTGGGTCCTTGGCCTCTTTTGCTGGCACTACCCAACTGGTGCCACCTTCTCTCCTGAGCCCTGCCACCTTCATCACACACAGCCCAAGGGTGTCACCTGCCCAGAGCCATCCCCCAGACACCACCTGGGTGCCCTGCAAGCCTCATGCTCCTCTCAGCACATGGCATCTGCTGCTGATTCTGGCCACATTTGTTATTTTTTCTGGTTCTCCTGTTCCAATCTGCATTTCCCTGCCTGTTTATCTGACTGAATATTTGAGATAATTGTTTCCTGAATTGGTGGAAAAGGGTTCCCTGATGAGTGTTGCCTTAGGAGGAGCATGGGACATCCTGAGTTCATCCATTCTCTCCTCCACTGCTACACATCTCTTGTGCAGCCCAACACCTGGAGTCTTTTCCTAAAATCACCTTCTGTTCTTCTTTTCAAGGGGACTGAGTGCAGGTATAGCCTAGAATTGCTGATCTCTGGTACAAAAAGGTCCCAAACTCCTAAATCCAAGTGATTCCTTCTCAGATAAACCACAACAATCTCCAAGCTCATCAAACAAACTTACAGGTTATCTTTGCTCATGGGCATAGTCAAAATCTCCTGAAGCTCCTTGGAAGGAGTGCAGGGGTGGTTCTTAACCAAACCAACACAACCAGGTTAATTAAAGCCATTTTCCCTCTCAAGATATCAGAAAATGGTAATTAGAGAATGTCTTGTGCCTCCAGTAAATTTCCTAGAGCAAGAAAATATTTGGAACTTCACACCTTTCCAGATGCAAACACTATTCCCTATTTACAGAGATAATATAACTCCATGCTCTATCTAATATGTAAATATCTGCTCTGTAACCAAAATAGGAATTTGGAGGTCCTAGAAGGAGAATGTAAGTTTTCCAGTTGGATTTTTCCTCCCTGTAGTTTTTGTCCATACAGTTGAAGCCCTTGTTTTGCATTTTGACTTAGACTGATCCATTTTGACCATATTAATCCAGGAAAATCCAGCAATGACTGTTACAGACAAGACAAACATCTTTGACACAGAAGCTCATTGGAGACTGGAAAAATATATTGGGCAAACATCTCTACATATTTCCTTGTTCTCACAACTTTTTCATTCAGAAATATGATAACAGGAATGAGGAATCAAGTAAATGTTGGTCTGTCTTATATTAAATCTTTACTACTTTTATATAATAATACACTTGTGCACACTCCAGCAGTGTTGCCAGGAAACTGGGAATGAGTGAAAAGTAGAAAAGCTGCGGAATTATTTACTTATTGCCTAATTGAACCTCTGACCTTGGATTGTTTTACTCTTGGTGATTTTCTGTGGGTGCCCATAAAAAAAAAACCAACAAAACAAACCAAAACAAACCAAAACAAAAAACCCAACCAACCAAAAAA
>VXBB01002620.1:0-62678 GCA_013399915.1 Illadopsis cleaveri | reverse complement strand
ACAGGTACCCTGTTTTTTCACATTATTGCATTGGAGTTTTTTTTCCTAAGCTCTACTATTAATTAAAAAGTATTGTAAAGGGTGGTACTTCATTGTTGTTTCTCAATTTAAAAGATATTTCTAATTTATAAACTAATATGGAGACAGAGTCTTGCCAAAATACAGTGTTTAATATAGGTAGGTGAAAAGTGCAAATTAGCCCTATGGCACACATATGGAGCTTCTCTAGATGATACAAACATCAAGGCTCACACAGTGAGAATAAAGAAGCTTATTATTGCTATTCCTGGTTTGAATGGTTCCTTCACAAAGGGTTTGCACCAGGATTTGTGTTCAGTGGGTGGGAATTCTGTGGTATATGATTTAATGTATTATTCCATGTTCTCACCCCTTAGTTTTCACCCATCATATTCATTTAACTGTACATTATTATTATTATTCTTGTTGCTGCAGTTGGATATCCCATTGCTTTCATAAATGGAATGCCAGAATTTTATCAGCTAAACCTACACCACTGAGACAGGTAGTTTCTGTTTCTGTTTGGACTGACAAATTCCTGTTGCATTAAATGTTGTGAGATTACTTCACTATTTGGATGTGCAATAAAAGAAAGAAAAGGATGGAAGTACCATATTCCTAGCCTGGATACTCTTCCTTTGAAAGAATGGAGAGCTGACATTTTTATGGACTGACACAATTTTGTATGTATCACTTCTAATTAGAGTAAGTCCTCCTGAGAGCACTCTACAGTGTGAAAGACATGTGTTCCATTCACCTAATCTAGCTGCTTTGCTTCCCTCCTCTCTCTGGAGAAGGATGAACCCATTGCTCTCTCTAGCATATCATCCACATTTCCTTTAACTTGGTTTGAGAGCTGTCTGAGCACTGTTTAGTGCCCAGGTAATTAATTGAAAATCCCCAACACTTTCTTGCTTCAAAAGGCAGAGGTGTGTCTATGGTGCTAATGGGATAGCATGTTATTTGTGGAATTTGCTTAATTTTGGTGTATTGACTTTCTGCCTAAATCAGATTACTTATATCCATATTGATTGCACAGTTATAAAATCCCTGTGAAAATCTTTCTATTAGATGTTATAAATCTCCCTGCTAATATGATGTAAATGCCCTGCTGTTTTCACTTAATGCACCAATAAACAAATCAGTTCTTGCAGTTAGATCATACACCCAAGGCTGAAGTTACTGATAAAGTGACTTTCCCTTTTTATTTGATAGTGAGCATTGTGCCACTCAGATTTGACTGGAAAATTTTCAGTTCTCCATAACTCTGGTCATAGTTAGATGAAGGAAGACTCTTTTGAAGTAGTGAAGACACTACTTAAACCTTTTCACAAGCCACCTTGAACAAGAACACTAAATAATTACACCACTAAGTTTCACACAGCCAATATAAAACACTTTGGTGACTGGAAATATCCATTCCTCTATTGATTTTTTTCATGACCAAATTCTGTAATTATTACTTGTCTATTTAACCTGTCCCTGAAAATTTCTGTGCTAATGTTTGTTTTCTGGCATCACAATCTACACCAAAAATGGCAGTTTTTTATCAGTAACATATACATGTGGCACCTGAGCATTTGCTCTGAGGGTGATGCTCAAAAGCAACAGTCTTCTTCCTGATGAGGATCTCCCTTGCAGAAACAAGATGTGTGTTTGAAAGAGCCCCATGGATATCATGAAACAGCTTACCACAGAATATCCTCCTCACTGAACACAAATCATGGTGCAAACCCTTTGCAAAAAAGAATTACTCTATCACCAAGAACTTCCTGCACTGAAAGAAAATTTGACCTGCAAGAGTGTTTTACCATGACAGCTTTCCAAGAGCCTCAACATGCAGCACTCTTCCCTGGAGATCACTGGTGTCATCAGAAGCAAATTCCCCGTTAACCATCGTGTGCATATGCAAGATGTACTGGACCTGGTTGCAAATCTCCAGTGACCTGCCACAAGTGGCAGTTCCTGTTGTAATCAGAGTTTCTTGCCCCTCTATTCTTGTGTTTCTGAGGACTTACTCTACTTCTCCTGGTGCACATTCTTATGGATGAGAGGTGTACATGGAATTAAATAGTCAAAGCCAAAGCTAACAGAAACATATGAAAGTTACAATTATCTGTGAGAAACTATTTATCCTCTGAGATTCTGGGATTGATCCTCAAGAAGGATCTAAACACATGAATCCTGAGCACTAAAATATATTGTTTTTTACTTTAATAAAACATTAGCTCTGTGGGCCCAAGGGTTTTCTACCACATAACTTCCCTCCCCCTCTCCTACAGAGTGATGGTCACCCTTGTTTTATCCTCTGGAGTAGACTATCTTCTTGCCTTTGCTCATCTATTAGTGCATGTTTGACTGATCATTTTTGCTCTCAGATCGTCAAACTTTTCAAGTATTAGAACAAATATTTTCAGCTTTTACCTAGCCACGACGGTTACCACTTCTTTTTCAGACCTGAAGTACTTCTGCCGGAAAACACTGGTCTGATTTTTTTACCCGAAGTATTTTCATTTCTGCTGCCCTGAAAAAAAACCACCGCCCTCCTCAGGGCTTCCCTTTTCCCAAGAAAATCTCCCGTGCGTTTCGGCGTGATGCAAAATCAGATCTTTCTTCTGTCACTCACAAAGCGCCTCTCCGCGTGCCAAATTCAAGCAGGGCTGATAGCCTCAAACTAATGGAAGTCAGGACTGATTCCTCCACGTCTTTCTGCCGTAAACTTTGTGATTTCCCTCTTCCCCCTCCATACGCCGACCGGGGGAGGGGCTGCGCGAGAACGGGAGTAAGTGGAAAAATGAAAGAAATCCGTAGCTGACAGGCAGTTTCGTGGAAGAGAGGGACACCGAGGGGTAGCTGTGGGGCCTGGAGGGACACGCGTGGGTGCCGTGGCGGGTGGAGCCGGGCGGCAGAGCCGAGGACGGCGCGTTTTGGAGCCCACGGGCGGCGGGGTCCCGGGTCGGGCGCGGCNGGGGTCCCAACGGCTCCTTCTTTGGGTACTCGGTTCTGCAGCACTACCATGACAGCACGCGGTGGTGAGTAGCACGGCCCCTGCGTGCCCGAGGTGGGCGCGGGTGGCGGCGGGGATGCGGCCGGGCGGTCGCTGCCGGGATATCCATCCTTCCTGGCAGCCACATCTCCCGCAGCGGGCCGGCAGAACCCGAATCCCCTCGCAAGGGCAGCGAAGGGGCGCCTCCGCCCTGGCTGCGGGGCCTCTCCCCGCACTCGGTCCGCCTCTTCGTGTGGATGCGTTGAAGTCAAGAGCTGTGGGCTCCGCGCCCCTTGTGCACGAGGGATTTCCCTGATGTGAGCAGGGGGCCCCGCGCTGGGAGGCGTTTTAACACGGAGATGTCCTTTCTGGGCTGGTAGCCGGCACTCGGCATTGTGACCTAATTGTCCTCAAGCGCCAGACGGCCCACGGCCGACATCTCGACGCTGTGCTCGATCCCCCTTCCTCCCGGGAAATATTAAGCAGTTCATCGTCTTGACTGGGTACGAAAAGGCGCACGGGGTACGAAAGATGATGGGTTTTGCCGTGTTAATGGGAAATGTTTCTCATAGCAGTAACCTCCAGCGGGAGCAGCGCGCTCAGCGTTCACGGAGCTAAACTCCCCGCACTCTGCCTGGCAAGGGACAAAATTCCTTCGGAGGCTGAAGGGACGCTTCCAAATCGTAGAGGAAATGTCTGTGTAGCTTAAAAAAAAAAAAGAAAAAAAGAAAAAAAAAGAGAAAAAAAAAAGAGGGTCGAAGATAGAGAGTTTTCTACATCCAAAAATTTGTGAAACTGGCAAGCTTCTTGTTTTCCCGTTGATGGAAAAGAGTATTGGACCATAGTCTGTTGTCTTGGTTAGAGGCTCTTTGTTAGAATGAAAAGTGATTTCTCTTAATCAGACCTAGCTGGTGTAATCTGGTGCACTTCTAATGTGAGTAGGAGCCACTGCTGCCAGCAAGCGTCCACAAAGCATGCCTTTATCTTTTTATACTTAGATATTCAGCTATTGATGATGGAACTTTGGTGCACTGTGGTTTAAATAAATGTATTCATTCTGGCATACAACTCTTTAAAAATGAATTTCTTTCACATCCTTTCGTTCACAAGTAGTTCTCTGCTCTGCCTTTCTCCATAGTGGCTTTCATGGAGCATTCATTTTTAAGCACTTATAAGAAGATTTCATAGAGGAAAAGCATCCCGAGAGAAGAAAAGATCTCAGTTTAAAGCAATGCTTAACTTAGGCCAGGAGTCAATGAAGAGTACAAAGTCTAAAAGGAACTTTTATTCAACACAAGTTGTTGAGGATTCGCAATGGTGTGAATGAAATGCTGATCTAGTGCAGTGGGGTGGAACAAAAGTGGTAGAATTTGTTGCTTTTTATGGGTATCTGTCATTCTGATTGATATGAATTATCGTCAGATAATTTGTATCAGTGCCTGCTGGTGTGGTATTTTTGGAAGGAAAGGTGGACAAGGGAGGAGTCTTGCAGAGACTTCTCACTTCATTTAGAAACATGGTGGACTTTACGTGCTGGGCATCTGTCTGAAGGCAGGGATCTTTTAGAAGTCTGGTGCTCAACATTAAAATCTCTAGTTATGTTAACTCCTTTTTTTTTTTTTTTGAAAATGGAGCTGATTCATGGTGCTGCCTTCTTCTGTGGCATCCAGAAGAAAAAAAAAAACCCAAACTCAACATCTAAGATCATTAAATGCTTTTAAATAAAAAACTTTTAGGCCTAACACCCAAAAGGGTTAACATATGGTCAGCATCAGCATGGTCAAGAAATCATGAGGGTGGGATTGTCACCACTAATGAGAAATCTCTTTTCATTGTGAGGCCAGGAAGTTTCCTTTCATGAGTACTTCAAAATCCTGTTTCCAGCAGACACTGGGATGACAAGTTGGGAGAAGAGTATTTTTACACTCCCCTTGATTCTAGTGTGCTATGAGCAGTTGTGCTCGTAATGTGTGTGTGCGCACCCTAAAGGTCAATAATGAATGTCTCTTAAAAGTATATGCAGCCTTCTTCCATTTTTCTGAAGAAGCTCTTCTTAAAAGTCAGCATTATTGTTTGGTTTTGTGTGTCAATCTTTTTTCTTTCTTCTTGTTACTTTTATATATCCAAGGAAGAGCTATGATTTCAGTTTTTCTGTGTCCATTGGGTCTGTACACTGCAATGGGAAGTAGTTAAAGTAACTTTACTTTAGACAGTAATATTTTGGGCATTGAAGGCTTGCCCAGTGAGTTTAGTGCTATGTGAGCCTGCAAAAATGTGGTTGATCATATCTAAGGCTGATAGGGCTCCTGCCCATCTAAAATTCTTTCTTATGTTAATATGCTCTCAAACATTTGAAAGTATTCAGGGAACTCTTGCTCTTTATTGATTGTGGGCCTGATACTCACCTAATGTACTTCTCATCATGAGAGCTATGTCGTTTTCTGTAGCCTTGTCCATGTCCTGGTGTATGTGAACATATTTGTCTGTGTGTGTATATATACATATATATGTATATAGTCACCAATTCATATTAAGATGGTATCTCTCATAGCCACATCTTCCATGGAAAACTCTTTGTTTTCCAAGACCACAGAGGCACCTGTCTGTATTGCCTACCTTAGGCCTGTAGGTTTCCAGTAAACTGGTTCAGGGTTTGGTGGTTCTTTCAGGCTTTACATGAGCCAAATATTCATATAGAATGAAGAAAAGGGGGAGGTGGGATATTTGGTGTGAAATCTTACATCAGATAAATGTGAATAGTCAGGCTGCTGTGCACAGAAATTATAATGCAATATGGGTGTTCAGTCACAACTATAACAGTGGAACAGGTAAGTCAGTTCCAGTCATATTTATCATATCCTGGGATATGATGGTAGGGCACCCTTCTCTGGTATTTCTTTTGAAATGAGCTGTGGTATGTGAGGATATTTAAAGACTTTTTTCCCCTGCCACTTAACATTGCAGCGAGGTGAGGTACCTGCAGTCCTCAGTCTTTATGATTGTCTAATCACTGCTGGCGTGCTGTAGGCCCATGCTTAATGTGCTTGGCATCTCTCCAGCCACCGGTCAGCTCTGCACTTTTGATCACTGTTCCTTCTGTTAAAAGCAACACTTAATTTCCAAATCTATATGTCCTGAGGGTCAGTCACCAGGGAAGTGATTGTTACTGTTTTCAGGAAGTAATTTTAAGGAGGTGTGAATTTCCCTGTGGACAAGAAAGCTTCTTGTCATCCAATGAAATCGGCTACTGGTACTCCTTCAGTGAGATGGCCATGCAGCTGTGTAGTTTTCTCAATACAGATAAAGATGTTTGTCCTTGATCATGTGAATATGGATGCAAGAAGTTAAGTGGCCTTTCTGCTTACTGCTCCGTATTTTGTTTAAACTCCAATACTTTTTTTCACAGAGCCAGTGGGATGAGGCTGTTGCTTACAGATTTCTATATACCTCAAGGAAAATGACTAAAATGGCTCCAAATTCCCTTCCTCCTGTTCTTGGTTCTCTTCCTTTCTGAATAGAAAGTAACCTCTTTCTCTTGATGGGGTTTCCCCTTCAAGGCATCTTCATGCAGCTACTTACTGTTATTCTAGGGGCTTCCCATGGAATAGTATGGTTGTGGTGAGAACCTGCGCTCATCAATAATCTCTGCAGAGAGTATTACTCACATAGTAAGCCTTGTGGCAAGAGGCTGGAGAACTGCTGGTGCTTGCTTGCCGACAGCCTGAGTAGTCATATAGTAGCACTGGAAATCTGTACTGCAAAAGTCAGTCATTTTAAACAAGTGCTGGTTGAACTATTTGGAATATGTTGGAAAGTTGTACTTCTTCTAGCTGTATTTATATCTTCTGTGTTTATGCCAGACAAGATTCCACAGCACTGAAATGAGAGAAGACTCTTTTAGACTCTAAGACTTTGTTTTGAAAAGAATTTTTGGTTTGATATAGTAGCAGAGAAAAAGCACTTTCTCTGATGGCAGTGCTGTTTCATAGACATTGCAGAAGATTTCAAAGGTGTTTTAAATATGTAGAAGAGATACAAAACAGGTGTTTTTTGTTCCAGGAGTCCCAAAGTTTTTAGATGGAAATGAGTCATCTATCCAGGTCTGCTGAAAACTCTCATGATAGTTAAATAGGTGACTTCCTTACAACAGTTAAGGCATAAAGTACAAAAGCTAGTGAAAGAGTAAGCAAGTCTTTTTGTTGACAAAGGAAATATTCCAGTCTTAAACCTTTGACTAAAATCAAAGTAATTGGTATGCAACAAATACCAAACAAAAAGCATGTGAGCCAACAGAAAACCTCCCGTGTCCCTGAAGGTAACCATCTTAGGGCATGGGTGAGCATGGATCATGCCAGATGAAACAGTAGCTCTGCAAAGGTTTCAGCTGCTGAGTTCTAGGTGCAAGAGTGAAAAAATGAGACAAGATCCTAAGATGATATAATGTGTGCTGTATGTGAAATATCAAATTTGAATGTATGGACATTGAGGTCAATCTAAAATAGATTTGTCATTGGCACACATCGCTGGCTGCTTCTTTCTGCTCAGTCCACATGAAGAAATGGCAATGTTTTCTTTTTGAAAAGTATAATTGCTTAAGACATCTGTGCCAGTATCTTACTCAAATTAATTATCAATTTTTCCCATTCATCTTTTTAAAGAGAAATGAAAAGTCTTTTTAGTTTAGGCACTGTTGTCTCTGTCTTTCATTTTGCAACCCAAGGTATCTTGTGCACTAGTTGCTAAATCACGTTTACTTTTAGGTTAGAGCAGAACCTCTTTTAAAATGGAGTTCAGTGTGACCTATGTTGTCTTATTATTATAACAGGTCATAGAAACATGGTGTTTCCTTTTGCAGTTTTAACCTGTAACTCTTTAAGCTAGTAATGTTTATTTTTGTTAGACCCTGTGAATGTCAATAAGTGAATGTTATGCATTCATTGCCTGTGTAAATGAAATGACTGGCATTTGATTTTATATCTGCTGCTTGCCTAGTAGGATTTCCATTTAGAGCTATTTTTCAAGCTCCTTTGCACTTGCTCCCCAAGTGTGCAGCCTTTGTAGGTTTTAGCAATTTAAGTATTTTGGGCATTAATTTTCCTCACTTGGGAAAGCATGATATGTGTTGTAGTGTGAGAGTCCAGTTCCATCAGAATTCTTCAAATGAAATAGTTTAGCCTATAAAACCTCAGAGAAAATGATCACTTAACACAGGAGTTTCTCATATTTTTGTAAATGTATCAAGTGCCACAGGAGAGTTTTGTTGCATCCAACATCCAGGACAGTGTGTCAGGAGTGGAGATGTGCTCCTGCTGTATATAGATGAGGCTCTGATGCAGGAGAAGCTCTTCTGGATGACTCAGGTTGACCCTGCAGAAGTGCACAACTTGTGCCTTGGGTCTCCCTGTGTGTACTGGGATGGTGATTGCTATGGAACCTTGGATTGGAGGGTGAGGGAAAAGTTGTTCAAAACAGGGCAAGCATCCATTTTGGGGCTGGTGCTGGGCTGTCCATCTGTGTGTGGGAGAGTTGGATATGCAGACTGTGCACCAATAGCTCTTTAGTGGCTAAACCAAGAGCAGTGTCTCCTTGGTCAGCTGCTGCCTCCCAGGTAAGCAGCCTGGGTCTGCACAGGGGAATTCTGGAGCCTTAGCCTCTTAGAGATGGTCACCCTTAGTTCCAGCCCTGGGCTTAACTTTAGTGAGGATTTTTTTTACATTCAGAAGCTCTGTCATGCGTGACAGTATAAGAGAATTGCAGAACTGTTACTTAAACTACCTGGTGCTCCCCACTGCCCTCCTCGGAGCTGCCTTCCTCCTGTTAACCTCCCTCCTCCTCCTCACCTGCCCAGGTCTGGGGTCACAACCACTTGAGAAAGATTGTGTTTTTAATGAGGAGAAAGTGAAAGGACTCCTTTAATACTTGTGCTTCCCCTGTAATCCTCCTCAAAAAAGCATCCCTTAGGGCATGAGAAAATAGAAGCTGGATTGTTAAAGAGTTCAACTAGATCCTAGCACAAGTGATTAAAAAGTGCTGACCGTCTTTCTTTCTAGGGTAACCCTATGGTCAGAGCAGGCCATTGGTGCTTCCCAGAAACACTAGATCTCATGTGGGATAAATAGTCCAGGTAACGTCTTCACAACCTGAAGGTTAAATGTTGGTTGATAGCAATGTATTGTGGAAGAGATTTGCTTGTGTTGTTGGCTTGATTTTTTGCTGTTGTTTTTTAAAGATGTAATTATATGAAATGTTCTGAGAATGGAGTGCCTCCACTTTCTAAACAAGCTTACAAATCTTGGGCTGGCTGGCAAAAATGCAGCCAGTGGGAGGTTCAGATTTTTTCCGCTTGTGAGTGTATCAGTTCTGGATTGATAGGGATGTAGCTAAAACTGAGGAAAAATGGATGCAGATGCTGTTGTCCATCCTAATGCTTTCCTAAATGCTTTTGGGAGGTGTGTGGTGTGGGTGTGTCACTTTGAATGTGCTACAATCCTACTGGAAATTTAATTTGTTAAAAATATCTGTTCCTTCACTGTGGAGAAATGCCTTTATTGTGTGTGGTGTTTTCAGTTTTTGAATCAGTGTCATTGTTTTACAATGTTGCTGAGAGAAGTGCTTTTGCTGGTGAATCTCTGGCAATGTGAACCTTGGTGGTATTTGTTGTTTTTTTTCCTTTGCTCCTGAAATTATTAATCACTTGTTGCTTTGCTTTTGGTTTCCAGGGTCTTGGTTGGTGCTCCCAAGGCAGAATCTAAATACAGCACCTCTGTTCAGTCCCCAGGAGCAGTGTTTAAATGTCGAGTCCATACCAACCCTGACAGAAGATGCACAGAACTGGATATGGGGAGAGGTGGGTAGTTGTGATGTTGGGACAGCAGGAGGCAACCAAAAAAATCCAAACCACATGGCTAGCAGTCCTTCTGCCAACTTCAAATTGGCCCCGAGATATTGAGAGGGAGCAATCAGCCTTTCCTGATGGATTTTGAACACTATTAGCAAAAGTGTCATGTTCTCTTCAGCATTACAAAATAACATCCCACTGGTGCTGGTGTCCTCCCAGTGACCTTGCTTGCTCTTTCAGGGAGTAACCAGGTAAATGTGAATTTTTCCCTGCTTAACCTATGCTTTTGTCTTTTCTTCACCTGCTTCAGGGTGACTATGTAAGTGTTTCAGAGTGCTACTGCCTGCTCCAGGCTGTGCTGAATTAAGAATGCATGGGATGACCCCAGGCTATGCAGTGATGGGTTTATATGTGGTGTTATTAGTAATGTGATGGTCTGTGGGTTCTCTCATAATGCAGCAAGTAATTTCTTGAGTTTACTTTTTGTACTAAAGTGGTCTCAGTGAGACCACTTGCATGCCATTGCATGGAATCAGGGTTGACTTCAGTTCCTCTGATGAACTGTCTGAGGCAGGGGAAGGTGGAGGCCTAAAGTAAAATTAGGATCTAAAATTTCCTGCTATAATGATGGTAAAGATTGAAGCATTTTAATATTTTGCTTTTCTTGGTGATATGTTGCTTTCTCTGCCTATATAAAACCAGCATTGTTCATCTTTTCATATTTATACTAAGTAGAATTTTTGTTTATGAAGCTTACAAGTGTTAAAACAATGTTTCAACACATGTAAGTGAGTTTTTTTTAACACATGGCTAAGTGGTTTGTCCTGTACCAGACTAAATTGTCATGGATTCATGAGTGCTACCTGTTGGGACTACGGATTTCAGCCTCATTTTTTTTAAGGGCCCCTGATCTCATTTTCAAGATTGCATTCAGGAGGCAATCTGATACCTCTTCCATTGACTTGGTGCATTGATGGTTCATTTAAGTACAGCTGTGGACATAGTGTGATAGCTGCTGGATGTTGGGAACAGGATCTGTCCTCAGCTGCTTAGGTGTATGGTGCCACTTAAGAGTGAGAACATTGCCCCAGTTAATGCATTCAAGAACTAATGAATAATCAGGATGCAGGGGGAAAGAAAAGCATTGTTAGATGTTTGATGGGCAATCTCTTTTCTTGTTAGGATTCTTTGGTAGGTATTTAAAACTCATGTCTCCTTGCCTTGCTGCCTTTCCCTTTTTTTCTGCAGGCAATTCTCGGGGCATACTGTGTGGAAAGACTTGTAAGGAAGACAGAGATGATGAATGGATGGGCGTGAGCCTAGCTAGACAGCCAAAGGCTGGTGGAAGTGTCCTGGTAAGTCCGTGCTATTCTTTGATCTCATTAAAAATGTAGCTGCTGCCTGACTAAGCACATCAGGATTGTGTTTGGCAGTGACTGACGGAGCCCAGAGCAAGAGGCAGCAAATTCTATAATCACTTTCTTCAAGCAGAAGTGAGCCCCAGCCAGAAGATGTGATTTATAGAGGGAGGATTTCAAGCCATCACACCTGACTTGCATCAGCCAAGTCCTCCTAAATCTGAGGGTTTATATCTTTGAACTGAAAAAATACAATTTGTCTGGGAGGTATTCCACTAATTTGTTCTTTTTGTAGTTTGCCTATGTTTATGTTGGAAATATGAAAGCATACATTTTCCATGAGCATATGAATTGCATCTCAAAACTTACAAGGAAAAATGTAAATTGTTCTTTGTGGCCATATTTTTCTTTTATCTGTATTAATTTCCTATTAACAAGGTAGAAGAATTGCAAATAGAGATGTCTTAACCAGAGTGGATTAACTTAACTGTGTGGATTGACTTCTTGTCTTCAGTGTGGTTACTATGCACATAGAGAGGACAAGGAGAGCAGATGTGATCCTTAGGATGCACAGTATTTCTTTGTGAAACTTTTCCTGTGATATCGTAGAGTCTGGGGCAAAACCCTTTCTAGAATGGAGGGGTATTTTACATTATGATCAGTAATTGCCTGTATATACATCCATGGTTGGGTTCTGTCTACCCGAGTGTGTCTGCAGGGATATTAACAGAAATAAAAAGAAATTTGCTGCAAAATGTTGTGCATATTATATGTGGCAGGCAGATATTGAGGTTGTATTGGGGTAACCCTGGCAGCAGGCTAATTCTAAACAGCACTGTTTGTGAGTAGGAAACTTTCAGTTGGCCCCATCTTTCCAGTGTGCAGAGACTGCCCTTATATTTGACATCAAACTGTCAAAAAGCTGCTAGTGAGAAAGATCTTGTGCAGTGATTATTGTACCAATCACCTGTGAAAGGCAAGAAGACAAACCTGCTTCCCTCAAAGGTTTTAATATGTGCTTAGAGTCCAGGTGCTTATGCCCCAAATCCCTGAGCACTGACTTCCCTGTGGGAGAGCAGGTAAGTTTGATACCTTTCTGTCACAGTACTGTGATTTTTTTTTACATTCCTTCTTGGTATATACACTGTTAGTGTGATAGGGGCTACTGTTACTTTCCTTGGATATTTTAAATGTGTTCAGGACTAGAGGAAGGGAGAAAGAGGGGCATAAATAAAATACACTGTAAACATGTACAACAGAGGACAAAATTAAAGCATTCATGCTAGTGCAAGAAATTAATATTTTCAAGGTGTATCCTGAGCTGTATGTGTGCTCAGTTGTGTGTGACAACTGAGGAGTAACTTGCATTGATCAGGATACCCTTGAGAGGCAGCATCCTTTTCATTGTCCAGTCAGCAGGCTGAAATAGACAAATTCATCCTAATTATTTTTAGAAGGTTGTTCATACATTTTTTTTTTTTTAGGCAACTGTAAATTTCTTGTTAAAATTATATCTTAAGAATAGTGGGTTTGTGTATTTTGGTTCAAAGGGAAACAGGTTGCAGCTGATGCTTAGGGGTTGTCTCCCTACACAGAAACAATAATTGAAGGGAATGCTGATGGGACAAAAAGCCAAGCAACTGCCAAGCTGGGTGCTGGCTGCCTGAATGGAGGCTACAAGGGTGAGAGACATAGGTGGTCTTGGATTATGGCTGAGGGGATAGACCTGGATTAGGGTTGAGGGGGTAGAAACTTCACACATAAAACAAGTTAAAAGTGAAATGTATGTAAAGTAAAATATACAGCTAGTGTTATGTTGTAGTCAAGATGGCCACTGCACTCAGTGCTTCTTTAAAAATCTCAGGGGGCTTCAAGTATCAGCACCTTGTTATCTAGAAGTCTTTCATACCTTCTGTATGTATCAATCCTATGGCCAGCTCCGCACAGCATTGGCACTTTCTCTACTTCTCTCTTCCTCACAGCAGTTCTGGCTCACTGCTTCCTGTCCATAGCATGGCCACCTAACCCTGTCTGTCCCTTGTACAGTGGCTTACCTCATCCGTCCCTTGCCTGACCTCCTGTCCCTTCATCTTCACAGCATGGCCAGCAGACTCCAACTGACTCTCTACCAACTAACTCACTCTTTTATCACACCCATAGCTGTGAGGGCAAGGCTGTTCCCACTCTTTGGTAATTAACACAGCTGCAATGTATCACAGGCAGGATTGTCTTTAGCACTATCTCTGTCTCCCCACAGTGGTATGCTTATTTCAGTGCAGTTTAGACTGGTAAAATGTCTCCACAAGTGACGCTGGTTTAAAACAATCCTAATCCAGCCATCTGAACAAGATTATGCTGCCCTTCACCAGGTAGATCATGTCCAGATGCTGGAGAATATTTCATTATATAATTCTCATTACTATTTATCACTAAAGTCTTAAACTACTAATTATACATATATGTGCATCTGTATTTAAACAAAGCTTGAAATGAACATATACAGATTCCTTTGTGGAAGGAAATTACCTGGATGTTTCAGATCATTGTTACTCTCTGTTCTGCGAATTTTTTACTGAAAAAGATTTGTGATTTTCCCACAGATGGTTTTCAATATACGTGCTCTTTTAGTTTTAAGGATTAGTGTATCTTTAAAATGTAGCTTTTCTTTGAAGCCCATTTGAAAAGCTGGTGTTCTGAGAAGGTGTGTTGGAATATGTGTTCATAGCTGTATTTGCCAATTTTTTTTTTTTTAATTGCTAGATAACATGAGCAACTCCATAACTCTTTAGTTTTGAGTGCATAGAGTCTATATTGTCAGACATTACAGCTCTACTTACTGCATTTCTTCCAGGGATTCCTTTAAGTCAGAGTGGTATCTTTCTGGTTACTAGCCCTGGATGGATTGTTGGTTTTTTTTTTCATAAACAAGTGTAGTTGCCTGGGTGAAATATGCTCTTGACATCCTGTCTTAGATTAACTAATCCCACAGTTTAACTGTGGATTTTATAAAGAAATTGTTCCTTTGCTTTGTAGCTGCTTAGTGGCTTAATTTTTTTCTTTTCAGCCTTCCCCAGTTGCCTGATAGGAGTACTAGCTTCAGTGGCAGGGTGTAGTAGGGAAGATGAGGGGCATGCCAGAGGGCTTTAGCTGGTGTTTGGTAAAATGTGGATTGTTTTTAAGCCCATATTGTGCCAGGATATTACTAAGCCAGAATTTGGTGTTTGTGTGATGGGTTAAATAGTAAAGCATCAAAGAGTGAGGATATAAACAAATATAGGAGTAAGATTAAATAAGAAACTTCTTGTCCTTGAATCAGTCAATCTGCATTAATCTCAGTACTGCAGTAATACATCTGAGATTGCCCACTCTTTCCAAACTGAAACAGTAAAATTCCTTCTTTTACTTTTCTTAGGAGAGGAATCAGGGACTGTGCGTTGTGATTTTGGAGATAAGCCACATCCTTTAGTCTTGCTCTTCCTAAATACCTGCCATTTCTATCATTGTGTTGCCCTTCCTGTGGAGCAAAGCCCATGGCTGAAGCAATGTGCAAAAGAGCCCAGTGTCAGCAGTTCTGAAATGGCCTATTCATTCTATTGTGGTAATGCAGTGTTGGACGTCAATAGCTATCTCATCTTGCTTTGCTCAGAAACATTTTATTTTGCTTCAAGGGTTTGTGTAACAGTGTGTCTTTTTCGGGGTGCAGCTAAGGCCTTGCTAGATCGCAGTCAGCCTCTCCAGTAGAGAAACTGCTTGAGAAAAACTCAGGCAGCAAGTCAAGCTCACACATCCACACGTGTTACAAGGCTAGCTCAGCAGAGAGGCAGAAGCTCCCAGCCCCAGATTAATTCCAGCAAGCGTTTATTCCATGTGCCAAAGGTGAAATCCGGAGCCAAAGAGAGGGACCATGTGGTTTTTCTCAGTTATATAGGGTCTCAGGTTCATGGGTGGTACAAGGGGCAGGGCAGGGGCAAGTGGCTGTAGGGAAGACAGTAAACTGGACACCAGGCCCCATAGCCAATGGGGAAACAGGGAAAGGGGGTACCATGGGAGGGGTGATGGACTTGCAAAACCCAAAGAGAAGATTGCACAGTGTTTACAAGGAACCGTGAGGGCGAAGCCTTTTGTTACACCTGGGAGGGGTAATCTTCACTTTTCCAGGGCAAGGCAGTTGGAAATTCCTTTAATGGCACAAGGGACTCCACAGGTTTCCATCATTTCTCGCCTGTTCTGTGGTAGAGCTGGAACCTGTACCCCAGCAGCAGCTGCTGAGAACCAAAGTATGCTGATGGTTTTCTTACTGCACAGGGACCTACCTATAACATCTAAAATAGGGTTCATAGGCTGTCAGTTGTTTGCAATTGCCTCAAATTCACTGTTGTTCCAATCATGCATGTGCTGTTAGTGCCAGAGAAGGTAGCCTGTAACCACATCACCTTGCCTTGGCAACGTTGAATGATACAGCAACAGTCAACTGTAATCAGCTCTAAATGCTTTTGGGAAGGCAGAAAAACCAAAATCAGATGTGTTGTGACAGGGAGAAAAATGTGCTGCAGAGAAATGAGTTTTGAGGAGGAAAAGGAGCTGCTGGACTCCTATCCATTTTAAGAATGTCAAATTCTGTAGCTGTGGCACAGGGAAGTGTGGGAAAGCACTGACTCAGGTAACCAAAGACAGTTCATCCCTTGAAGGTTTGCAGAGTGAGACAGTCAGTAGTGAACTGCTGAATACATATTGTGATGAAGGTACAGAAAAGTGGTCATTAACCCAAGACTTAATAGACTGGTTTAAGTCTGCCCAGAATTGCTAGACTGAGCCCATTGCCTTCAGTTGATTTTGAACATACTTCTTACTCAGCAGCAGCTTTTTCTCTCCTTATATCATTTTATATTTTTTGGCTTCTGGACCTCACTCCTGAGCAAAGCCACCTGCTTGTGATGAAATGCTGCTGCTCTGCCTGACTCCATTGTTTGTACTCTTCTGAGAGAGATTAATTAGTAGGTTAATTTATGTGAGTATCTTGCAGTTTCTGAAATATAAAATATCAAGGAATTTACAATACCACAATACCTTAACAAAATTTTAAAAAATACTCTTGACCTGTTTCCATTTGAGTTTATATCCAGAGTTGGGATTGACTTGACTGTCGCTGTAATGGTATGTGTCTTGATGACATTGTCTTTGCAAGAGTTGTCCATGTGTATATTTGTGCTCACAGCACAGATCCATCAGGAGAGAAACTATTTCCTGGTTTTGCTGCAAATGAGTGTTTCACATGTTGATTGTCTGTTGTTGAATTTTGAATGAGTAGTGTGGGGATGGAAATCATAACTGAGACTCCTTAAAGTGCATACAGGAGTCTCCAAAGCTGCTCGGTATTGTACTTCTCACATGCATTTGTCTGTGGAGCGGAATGCCCTCAGAAGGATCCTTTGCATCACAGGTGGCAGCCTGCAGCATGCAGTGTGGTGCAAAACTTTCTGCAGCCCCCAGAGCCCCTCACTGTCCCTCTGTGACAGCCATATGTGGAAATATGTGTCTCTCCTTGAGCACAGGAAATAAGGAAAGCAATAAATACCAAACTCCAAATGTAGCACTAGTGACAGTAGAACAGGTTTTGAACAACTGATTTTGCTTTTTGAGAGTAGTATTACCTGTTTATTTCTTTCTGGACATAAGTATATTGAAATCTATTGATGGCTGGATTGAATTTTGAGCTTCTCAGTGATTGATACACTTCCCGTGTCCTTTAGTGGATGGTGACACAGCTGTGCCTGCTTTATGAGTGGATATAATTTTTAATAATGTTGAGATGGTCTGATGGACATCTCTGAGGTGCTGAGGCATACAAGTGGGGTAGCACACAGAAATGGAAGACAGAGGGTATCTCATCTGGAAGGATGGGGTCAAATATGGGGTTCTTGAAGGGGGTTGATGCAAAGCCTCCAGGAGTAGTTGAAGGCATGTGGAGGAGATGATTTGTAGCATAGAGACTTGCTCTGTTGGTATGGGGTTAAGCCTTAAATGATATAAATTGACACATCTACAGTGACTTCAGTGTAGACTCATCAGGTGGAGATATGGTCTGGCATGTGCTAAGTTCAAAGCCCTTGCTGTTTCCCATTTCCTTTTCTTTTATTCCAAATAAATCCTGAGCAGTATGTGGTTAGGCTGGCAACAATGCAGTGTTAGTTTTTGGAGCAAATGAGTTCTGTGAAGGTGTGAACCAGGCTCTACATTGCTTGCTTGTGTGCCTGTGTGTGGCAGTTGTAGTGAGCAAGTGTCCTGGCGAACTCTATTTTTCAGGATGATCTCATTCTTCACTATAAAGCTCTGCAGCTTGTCTGCACTTTGGCTAATGTTGCCACTCCTGTTGCTACAAAATCCTTGGCATTTTCAATGAAATTCACTGCAAGTAAGCAAGGCTCAGCACACCTGCCACCAAAAGACAGAGCTGTCTTTCCCAATGGAAACCAACCTATGACTCACACATGCATTATTTGGTAGTTTAACCTTCTAAGTAGTCTCAGTGTCTTTATTTCTGTTTTTCACCTTTTGCTGGGTTGTGTTAGTGCATCTATAGTTAGAAAAGCTTTGCTGTCTGCAAGGATTCATGCACAGTCAGAGATTTTGAAATTTCCAGCATAGGCTCTGAGACCTCTTGTTTTCCTAGTTATATACGTGTGAAGGCTGAGATCTGAGCTGCCAGGTCAGACAGTGTCTTGAGCTGCAGAAGCTAACAATGAGAAGGTACTTTAGCTAGAAACAGTGGAATGTAAGGAGAGTACAATGGATTTGTGAGGTGAAGGTGATGCTGAGTGGTCCTGTTCATGAATGCTCTGCCTTGGTTGGAGTGATCTCCTGTGATTCTGGGCCAATAACCCATGTTATATGATCTGTTTAGGCATGTGCGCACCGCTGGAAAAACATCTACTATGAGACCGAGTACATCTTGCCGCATGGCTTCTGTAACATCATCCCTCCTGACCTGCAGTCCAAAGGGAGGAAGCTCTTGCCCTGCTATGAAGGTAAGGAGTCAGACCAGGAGTGGAGCTTATAATGTCCCTTGTTATGCTCTAGTACTACAGTACAGTAACCTTCACTAGTGATTTGGTGGTTTTTTGTTTTATGGGTGGTGTTTTTTTGTTGTATCTTTTTTTTTTAAATCATGTGGCTGCTTTGCGGCACAGCTGTGGTAGCAGTTGGGGTTTTGGATGAAGTTGGGAGGCTAGCACAATGACTGGGTTCTGTGACTGGTAATGTGCATGGTTGCACTTTACTGGAGGAATATAAAGTTTCTGAATTGTGTTTTGAGGCAGTGGCTCTCCCCTTAGGTAAATAATGAGAAGATATTGATATGAGCTTGTCCTCTTATGCTTCACTGTGACATGGAATAAAAATCCTGAATTAAGCTGCAATCACGAACCAATTTACCTATTTTATGAAAACACTTTCATTTTTACATTGTCATTTATCAGAGGATTGGGATGGGGGACAGGGAGAAGGGTTAAGGGTACTTCTGCAACAATTTATGTTCAATTGCTGCTGTGTTAAGGTCTGGGTTACAAGTGGGTGCAGAGGGAGGGCTCCTGCTCTGAGCCATGGGTGGCTGTGCCTTTTGGTTCTGCACCAAATCCCATGTGCCATAATTTTAATTTCTCCTTCCCTAGTGCATGTGAGACTTTTATATCATATTTCTGTTTTTTAAAGACTTTTGAAGACAGAGTCTCCTTGAGCAACAGCATTTAACTAAACTAGAGGCACAAGTGTGTTGTTAGGTAGAAGATATGGTATCTCCTAAGATTCTTGGCCTTGAGAGGAACATTTTGGGGAAAGCACCCTTGCATCCTCCTTTCTTTCACTTCTTCACTGTAGGAGCCTGAGGAAGTGGGGGAGTTTGGAGGACAAAACACAGCAGGGTTTGTTGTGGGCAAGACCTCTGATTTTACTTATTTGCTTTTAACCATTTGCCGTCCTTTCCATGGCTGGCAGCAGCCAGCAGCAGTCTTGCTGCTGGCATTGGTAAGTTGAAACAGGATGAGGCAGTGAATGTCCCCTCAAAAAAAAGTTTCTCTGTTGCTGTTGAGTGGCTCGGTGGCCTGTAAAGCCAGGCCTGTGATAGAACTGTGTCTGTTTAATGCTCACTCTTCTGAGGTGGCTCCTCACCTCCCTCTGGACTTTGCTTAGGAATCTGCCATTGCAAACCCACACACCTTTTGGAGATGGCATACATTTGTGCATTGAGTGTTTCCCTGCCCTGAAATTGGTCATTATTTGAAATATGAGAAGTATTACACAACAGGCATAGGTTGGAGACAGAAATCATGACTTGAGCCCTCTTGGTCATAAGACAAACAGCCTGTTTTATTGTTCAGAACTCACTGATGTAGGGAGTTCAGAACTCACAGATCTAGACAACTCATTGGTCTGAGTCTTAGCCCTGCCCAGCTCCTTGACCAGTGATATGTCTGCTCTCTGGACTGACTATGATTGGCTGAGGTCTCTGCATGAGCTCTCTTATTCACTCGGGACTTCAGGAACAAGCCAGGTCAGCCGTACTGGACTTGCCATGACAAGATTTATTTTGTCTTAGCTAAAGACTAGCTGTGACAGCGAAGTTTTGAGGGACTTGTCTCAGCCATGCTAGCTGCTGTGCAGCAGAATACATATAAGCTGTGTAAGCTTTCCTGTTGTGAGTACTGTCCTATGGTATTTGTCCTTCCCTGCCTCCCTGCTCTCCTTATTACTGTCAGCAAACCAGGATAAGGCCTCACACTGATGTCATACACTACAAATCATCTGATATTAACTTTATGGACAATGTGCACATGCAGGGATGCAATGAGGCTCCATCTGAGCTGTTGTTACTCCTCCTGCAGTGCCTGAAGCCATGGTGGGGATGTGGTTTCTGGAAGAGAAGAATCACTTGTCTTTATCTATGCGTCATGTTTTTGGAGTAAAACTGCTGTTAATCTGACAGGATATTTGCCAGGAATTGCTAAAAAATAGAAATGTGTGGGCCTAGTACACGTAGAGCAGCCAGTGGAAAGTTGGCAGGGTTGATGCAGTACTATGCTGGCTTAATTTCACTGCATGGTAAAGTAAAAATTGAAAGTTTGGGACTGATTTCCACCCAGCCCCCTCACCCCATCAGACATGAAATCACAGTGTCACAAAGAATGGCTGCATTTGTTTACTCCTGATTCTTTAAATTTCAATAAAACAGGCTCCATGAGAGAGAGCTGTGGTGTGTCACACAGAGGAGTTCATTGTTTAAGGTTTGCTGTGAAATAAGTTTGCAGTCATCCTTATAAATTTTTTCCTTCACCTTCTGGAAGGAGTAGAATAATTTTCCTCCACTGACACTGACGGATGTGTGGCTAGTGCAAAGCATCGAGCCTGAAGTGCTTCTACACTGACAGCCTCTGTGGCCATTGCTGGGAGGCTACCAGACCTGTGGCTGCAAACCCTGCACTAGGACACGTGCTTTTGCCTGGAAAGATTCCAGTGTCGCAGCCTTTTCTAGATCTCACCATGTGCAAATAGGGGTAGACAGTAGTGTGCCTGCTTCCTGAAGCCCTGTTTCAGTGCACCTAAGGTGATAAGCCTCACCTGGTGAAGGGTGCAGGCCAGCTGAGTGCACATTAGTGTCCATCCATGGAGGAAATGGAAATTTATTGACGAGATGGCACTGGTGCAACAGCATAGTAGTCTCAATCCATCTTATTCTTGCCTGGCTTCCCTGGAAGGCCTGACAGAAGTCTGGAATTGAGAGATAATTAGAACACAGCGATAAACTTGATAGTTAAATACAATCTCTCTGAGTAGGGACTAATCTGGTTTAGATGAGCTGGGTGTTCTTTGTGGTATGGCTGATGTATAGGGCCTCAGTTTTCCAGGCAATACTTTCAATTGGTTATTTTCTCCACAGTTTTAATGGCTTTCCAAAAAGGGGACTGCCTCGTCATTTCCCCAATGCATTTGGTTTGCAAAGAAGGATGGTTGTGTGTACTGTGAGAGGCAGTCCAGCTGATGAGGAGAGCTGAAATGGTTTCCTATTCCTCTGTGGTAAGAATTGATGATGGAACTGGGGAAGACTGATGGTCCCTTTCATTAGTAAATAAAGGGAACCGCACATGCTCATATTCCTTGCCTCTAAAAGAAAAAGTGGGCTGGTGGCTTCTTGGGGAGGACTACATCTGTCTTGATTCCCCCCAAAATGTGGTGTGCTGATCTCTCCTTTGTGTCAGTAGAGCTTTAAATTCTCAAACAGCCGATGTCTGGGGTGTTTGGGCCTCTGTGCTTACATTTCCACTTGTGAAATGTCATGTCCTTGGCAGTGAAGACTGAAGCAAAGAGAGCCTGAAGACAGAAGAAAGCAAATGTCACCCCAGGTTTCAAAACAGGCAGCCAAAGAAGCCATTTAGTATTTCAGCCTTCTCTGCAAATTCTGTTGCAAGGGATCCCTGTGTCCATTCAGCAGTGGGCCCTACATTTTCCTTAGTATCTTTTTGTTGCTGATGTATCTGAAGAAGCCCTTCTTCTTAGCCTTGATATCCTTCACCAGATTTAATTCCAAATGGGCTTTGACCTTCCTCATTGCATCATGCAAGGGTAGGGATCCTGCTATAGTGAATGCAGGGCTTTTAGGACATGCACAGAATTATTTTTCAGGAAATGCTGGAGGGAGGACTCTCTTCTCCTTGGCTCTCTTAATGAAAAAAAATGTTCACATTGATAAAAAAATATTTTTCCCCAGGCAAGAACTGCCTGGAGAATCTGTATATGGAGAGCTAGCAATTCGGAAATGGAACACTTGGTGAATAGCTATGGGCTAATATGGGCTTCAGTTCTCCATGGAATTGTCATTACCACTAGGAGACCCAGCTGTACTTCTGATCTGCTGGGATGCATATCTGCTTTGGCAGGACCCTGCCTTGGCCAAGAGTGTTGGGCATTTGGACTGTGATTTGTGGATCAAGTGTCTCCAACTGAACCTCTTCCTGTGCAACTGGTGTGACCTCCGCAAATGTCTGAAATTCTGAACATCTTTGTGATGTCAGGAAGAGACTGTATGTAATAGAAAAGGGAGAATGGTGTGTGTGTGTGTGTGTATACATATATCTACATAAAATATTTTGAAAGAAGGCAGCAGTTTTTATAATTAATTCCTTCTGATCTTCAGTAAGACAAAATGCAACTCCAAAGGAACTTGCTTGGTTCCAGAGGCAGTTTGCTCATTGATTTTGTTATAATTTTTATCATTTGGCAATGAGTTAATGGGGGCTTAAAAAAAAATAAAAGTTCACAATTATCAGGTCATATGGTAAATTGTTTTTGAACAGGAATTACTGTAATATACGGGAAGTAGTGATAGGATGGTAGATATTTGAAAATAATGCTCTGGAAAAAAACTGCAAAGGCTCTGATTCAGCTGTAAGTTTCACGTACTTCCAAGATGAAAATATTTGAATTAGGGCAGGGTGGAAAATGTTTTTCTTTTTTTCCTCTTTTTCCTGCTCCCCACCCTGAACTTAATGTATTCCTAGAAATACTTTTTTCCTCATCGTCAAAAACATAAAGTAAAAATTCCTCAGGTTTGACAGGGCAAATTGGATTGCTATGCAAAATCCATAAACAAAAGCTGTGGGGTGCTGGTTGGGTTCTCTGTGAGCAGGGAGCTCTGAGCACATGGTCATGAGAAGCAATAGATCTGAACATTCTGCAAAAGAGACTGTTGTCTGATCATGTAGAAACACATGGCTTTTCCTCAGTCACTGTCTTCTTTCTGGAGCTTGTGTCCTAAAGCACCCTCACCAGAAATGTTTCTGGAGGCTTTGAGGACTGTCATTGTAGGGGAAGATCACTTTATTTCTCTGAGGTAGTAATAGGCCTGAGAGTTAAACCTCCCAGTGCAGAGTCCGTGGCACACAGGCCAATTCATCACTTTGTGCTCCCCCCTTCTCTGCTGTGATGATCTGCCACAGATGAAAGCCTCTTCCAATGCACCTTTACTAGAGCAATGCTGCTGCTCTTTTCATGCTACAGTGGTCCTGCTTGTTTAGCATCTCTGTAGGAGCACTCTGGCCTCTCTCCCAGCTGGCTCCTTGCAGCGCTCCCTGTTGTGGGTGAGTCTGCTGCATGGTGCACGTTGCTGACCAATACACTGATAAAGCCCAGGAGCCTTGCATGCTGGTGTCTCTCCAGGCTGTGTGAGTAACAGTGCAGGTGGCTCAGGTGAAGAGTGTGTGCTGCACCAGGGATGACCGCAGTTTGTTTTCTTTCCTTCTTCCCACCAGAGTACAAGAAGAAGTATGGGGAGGAGCATGGTTCATGCCAGGCAGGGATCTCAGGCTTCTTCACCGAGGTGAGCCATGGCACATGCATGGAAGGGTTGGGGTTGGTAAGTGACTCTCCTGTTNGGAGGACATCTGTCTTGATTCCCCCCAAAATGTGGTGTGCTGATCTCTCCTTTGTGTCAGTAGAGCTTTAAATTCTCAAACAGCCGATGTCTGGGGTGTTTGGGCCTCTGTGCTTACATTTCCACTTGTGAAATGTCATGTCCTTGGCAGTGAAGACTGAAGCAAAGAGAGCCTGAAGACAGGAAGAAAGCAAATGTCACCCCAGGTTTCAAAACAGGCAGCCAAAGAAGCCATTTAGTATTTCAGCCTTCTCTGCAAATCCTGTTGCAAGGGATCCCTGTTTCCATTCAGCAGTGGGCCCTACATTTTCCTTAGTATCTTTTTGTTGCTGATGTATCTGAAGAAGCCCTTCTTCTTAGCCTTGATATCCTTCACCAGATTTAATTCCAAATGGGCTTTGACCTTCCTCATTGCATCATGCAAGGGTAGGGATCCTGCTATAGTGAATGCAGGGCTTTTAGGACATGCACAGAATTATTTTTCAGGAAATGCTGGAGGGAGGACTCTCTTCTCCTTGGCTCTCTTAATGAAAAAAAATGTTCACATTGATAAAAAAATATTTTTCCCCAGGCAAGAACTGCCTGGAGAATCTGTATATGGAGAGCTAGCAATTCGGAAATGGAACACTTGGTGAATAGCTATGGGCTAATATGGGCTTCAGTTCTCAGTGGAATTGTCATTACCACTAGGAGACCCAGCTGTACTTCTGGTCTGCTGGGATGCATATCTGCTTTGGCAGGACCCTGCCTTGGCCAAGAGTGTTGGGTATTTGGACTGTGATTTGTGGATCAAGTGTCTCCAACTGAACCTCTTCCTGTGCAACTGGTGTGACCTCCGCAAATGTCTGAAATTCTGAACATCTTTGTGATGTCAGGAAGAGACTGTATGTAATAGAAAAGGGAGAATGGTGTGTGTATACATATGTCTACATAAAATATTTTGAAAGAAGGCAGCAGTTTTTATAATTAATTCCTTCTGATCTTCAGTAAGACAAAATGCAACTCCAAAGGAACTTGCTTGGTTCCAGAGGCAGTTTGCTCATTGATTTTGTTATAATTTTTATCATTTGGCAATGAGTTAATGGGGGCTTAAAAAAAAATAAAAGTTCACAATTATCAGGTCATATGGTAAATTGTTTTTGAACAGAAATTACTGTAATATACGGGAAGTAGTGATAGGATGGTAGATATTTGAAAATAATGCTCTGGAAAAAAACTGCAAAGGCTCTGATTCAGCTGTAAGTTTCACGTACTTCCAAGATGAAAATATTTGAATTAGGGCAGGGTGGAAAATGTTTTTCTTTTTTTCCTCTTTTTCCTGCTCCCCACCCTGAACTTAATGTATTCCTAGAAATACTTTTTTCCTCATCGTCAAAAACATAAAGTAAAAATTCCTCAGGTTTGACAGGGCAAATTGGATTGCTATGCAAAATCCATAAACAAAAGCTGTGGGGTGCTGGTTGGGTTCTCTGTGAGCAGGGAGCTCTGAGCACATGGTCATGAGAAGCAATAGATCTGAACATTCTGCAAAAGAGACTGTTGTCTGATCATGTAGAAACACATGGCTTTTCCTCAGTCACTGTCTTCTTTCTGGAGCTTGTGTCCTAAAGCACCCTCACCAGAAATGTTTCTGGAGGCTTTGAGGACTGTCATTGTAGGGGAAGATCACTTTATTTCTCTGAGGTAGTAATAGGCCTGAGAGTTAAACCTCCCAGTGCAGAGTCCGTGGCACACAGGCCAATTCATCACTTTGTGCTCCCCCCTTCTCTGCTGTGATGATCTGCCACAGATGAAAGCCTCTTCCAATGCACCTTTACTAGAGCAATGCTGCTGCTCTTTTCATGCTACAGTGGTCCTGCTTGTTTAGCATCTCTGTAGGAGCACTCTGGCCTCTCTCCCAGCTGGCTCCTTGCAGCGCTCCCTGTTGTGGGTGAGTCTGCTGCATGGTGCACGTTGCTGACCAATACACTGATAAAGCCCAGGAGCCTTGCATGCTGGTGTCTCTCCAGGCTGTGTGAGCAACAGTGCAGGTGGCTCAGGTGAAGAGTGTGTGCTGTGCCAGGGATGACCACAGTTTGTTTTCTTTCCTTCTTCCCACCAGAGTACAAGAAGAAGTATGGGGAGGAGCATGGTTCGTGCCAGGCAGGGATCTCAGGTTTCTTCACCGAGGTGAGCCGTGGCACATGCATGGAAGGGTTGGGGTTGGTAAGTGACTCTCCTGTTGAATGCCCCCAGAGGAGATTCCCAAGCATGGCTTGGGCAGTGGGCTGAGTGCTGAGAATGGTCCCTTCCTGCCAGCAAACACTCTCCTGCCTTGTCTAGCTTCCCAGGTGTCTGTTTCTTGCACAGTGACTGTGCAGTGGTTCATACATATGTTTGTGTGTCTCTCAAGGTTTGTGGACAAGTATAAATGAATTGACTCTGGAAATGTCTTCAGGGAATATTCTTATTATGTATATTCCAAAACTTGCGCAGAGGTATTTCTTTGTCTGTCATTAGCTCTTTACTGTAAGTGATGATGTCAAACTGTCTTTTCTGAATAATTTTGTTTATGTGTGTGTACATGTGCATGAATATAATGTACATATATACACATACACAAGATAAACACTTTTTTTTTCAGTTCTGCTACAGTTCTTTGTTGCAGAAAGATGGAGAAAAAAATAGTGTCGTACAATATATGCACTACAATTGTTCTAAATACTTGACCACATTTTTTCCTGAACAGAAGTCTATCAGCCATATTTCAGTTTTGTCAAGAATTAATTTGTTTCCTTATGCATGGATTTTTTTTTCCTGTTAATGTTTCAGGGCTGTGGCTTTTTTGCTTGTTTTCTTGGTTTTATTTTCAAACTTTTAAGAACACATACCCACTCCTGATTTATATATATGCACTGATCTACAGAATGTATTGTCCAGACCAATACAAATAGAATAAAGGTTTTCGCTTTCAGAAATTGCCTTTTGCCATTTCAGTAAACTGGGATGGCAGGAAATGTTGCCACAAGGGCACTGTCCGGTAACTCGATGTGCAGTCAGCAGCAGCTGTTTCCTGACTTGTCTGCCCTCCCCAGCCTGTTTCTGTTCCCAGGCTTAAATTCTCTTTTGCTACCCTAGTTCAAAAGATACCTTTTAACTTTTATCACTTCAGCCTGATGGCAGCAGGAAATGCAGATAAATGGCTTTTTGGGTCAAACAGTCAATCCACTATCATTTATTCAGTGCTATGGATGGTAGTTGTTCCTGTCAGTAAATGACCTGACAGGTATGGCCCATAAGGAGAAAAAAGCTATTTCTAAGCACATCCTCCTCTTTGGTTGGTTTTGCAGTTCTGTCCCTGTAGTCTTATTAGGAGAATCCCTTGTTTTACATCTCCCCCATTACTGGAACTGGTCACCTAAAGGGGACTCAGATATGATAGCAATTTCCCACAAGGATGGAGTCCATCCATGGTTTTGCATTGAATGGAGATGTGAAGAAAACAGCTGTTCACATGTCCTCTTGCGGGATGGAGAACTTCCTGAGCTTAATACTCCTCAGGCTTAATTTGGTCCCTTGCTGGAGGTATTTAAAACCACATCCAGGAGCAAGATTTTTCTGCAAGGATGCTGGATGTTTTGGACAATATTTTGTGCATTTGTCTTGAATGTAAATGTATCTTGGATTTTGACTCAAAAACATTATCCATGACCATCTAGCTTTGAATGCTGGATCAAACTGGGCCTGATTTCTATGGTCTTTTAAAATGCTCAATCACTCTGGTTGTTTGTAATGATTCCAAGCCATTTTATGATTCTATGATGACTCTATAGCCAGCTTGTCTCTCAAAGACCAGAGTGTATCTGGTGACAGAGCTGGGCAAAATGTTCCACCTAGGATATAACATGTATCCCACGTGTTGGTTGCATGGCAGCTGTTTAGCTTCATAGTTGTAAAATCAACATCCTTAATGCTGTTTCCATCATGGTTGGTTAGTATAGTATGTCAGCCAGCATCAGGACATGATCTGTAGCTGAGTGATGGGTTCTGGGTGGGCTGGAGTACTTCTGTCTCTGGATCTTCTGAAGGATGTTTGGGAAAGGCAGCAAGTAGAGAGATTTTTCGGAGAACTATGTTAGCAGGGATAAGGTTGATGGTTGGTAAGATTGAGGAAAGTCTTCTGTTGTAGCAGATGAGCTGAGCAGAAGTGGACCATAAAAGGGCAGTGTGTTGCTAGGGTGTATGCAGCGACCTCCACGTTTGGGAATAAGGAAGGATACTTTCAAATGCACAGAGAATGGAGGTTTGTTACAGATGGACTTATTGGTGTTTTAAGTAAATATCCTGTCCCTTCTCCATTAATGTGTAAAATTTTGATTGTTATTTTTTCCTCCTACCCTTTTCCTCACACTTTTCCATTTTTCCTGTTGTAGGAATTGGTCATCATGGGGGCACCAGGATCTTATTATTGGACAGGAACTGTCAAAGTACTGAATCTCACTGACAACACATATTACAAGCTGAATGATGATGCTGTGATAGCCAGGAGGTACACATACCTTGGTAAGCAGCTCTCTAGTGCTCACTGTGAATAAGAAATTGTCCAACAGTGTATTTCAAGGCTTTGATGCTATAAAGCTAATAATGGCTTTTAATATGGTGATGTGGAGTATTTTTATAAAAGGTGTGAAAGGAAGAATATTTGAATTAAAGTGATACTTATCTGGAAGCAAAAAAGCATTTAAAAAACTCCATTTTTCTCTCTTTGTTATAACACCTTCCCCCCCACTTTGCTGTAATTTTTTTTACTAATATAGAAAAGGCATTTTAACTGAACAGCACATTGGATTGTGGTGGCCTTCTTAACATTCCTGCCTTTGTCCTGTAAAAGGCAAATTATTTGTCACTAGTTAAACTGCATGTCTGCTTACACGTGCCTTTAAAATGGGTACAACAACTAATTACAGATTTTGTATTGCACATGCATTTATTTCAACAAAAATAACACTATCTAAATTTATCATTCTCAGCTGAAGGCAGATGTGAAAGGTTTGGCTATAGGTACATCTAACTCAAGTGGTTTTACTTGCTCTAAAACCAGCTGATGTCCCTAAAATGCTTAATTTGAAGGCTTCCACCTAATCTGAAGTGCCTAAAACTGTTGAGGACTTAGAAGGCATTTCAGCAGTTTGATACTGTTTGACTGAAGTCTTGCTCTGACCTCTCATTGTCCCCTTAACCTTTAATATAGATAAAAAAAAATCATTTCAGAGATACTGCTTGGTGATAGCTAAATGAAAAGTAAATGTTTACCTGTTTGCAGGCATAAATAGGTTTTGCCACTGATAAACTTGATTTATAGAGTTTACCATGTTGACGAGAGCCTCATAATTTGTAGCAAAAGAGCAAGGCAAATACAGAAGAGCCTTAGAAGGAAAGCTACTCTACTCATCTTTAATTATTATATATTGTTTTAATATGTCAAAGCTGAATCTTTGATCTTTTTCTTTCAAATGCACACCTTTTTCTTTGATATATCGTCCCATTTTTCTTCTTGCCCAGACAAAAGTCTTTTTTAAGCTATTGACTTCTCTGACCTCCTTGTCTACTGTCCTCTACTGTCTCCCCTGACCAAAAGGGAACATGATTTTCCAAGCCTTCCTGGGCAGTGATTTTACCCAAAGGAGGACATTTCTGTCTGATCCAAGTGGGGATGTTGCTCTTTAACATGGTACTTTCTCTGTGGTCATATCATTGCTTTTCTCTGATTGTGTATGCCTTTTGCTGTTTTACTGCTTCCCTCTCTTGACTTGCAGTTGGCAAACTGCTCCCAGTATGAGTTTCTTGTGTCCATTGGTCATCTCCACACACATAGCTTTCTTCTCTCAGCTTTTGGAAGGGTACTGGAGGGGTGGACTCTCACTTCCCATCCCTATGAACTTTTGAACAGAATATTGGTGCATCCTGAGCAGAATGGTTGTTGAGCTCTTAAGTGCAGCCCAGGAGCAGTGAAGGCTTATAAGCCTGATCTGTCTGTCTGATCTGTTTCTCAGGCTCTTTCCTGTCATGGTTGGTTATTTATTTATTTCCTTTACCACTCAGGGTATGCGGTGACAGCAGGTCATTTCTCTCAGCCAACTACCACGGACATTGTAGGAGGAG
The DNA here is from genome assembly GCA_013399915.1 of Illadopsis cleaveri. NCBI lineage: Eukaryota > Metazoa > Chordata > Aves > Passeriformes > Timaliidae > Illadopsis > Illadopsis cleaveri. Next base: position 32,919 of record VXBB01002620.1, on the reverse strand, counting down.
CTCCCCAGGATGGAGGCATCGGAAAGGTGTGGCTCTTTATCAAACAGTAATGTGGTTGGATTCAACAGTGCATGAAGTGTAATATTGATGCAGTTCTAATATGTATGAGAAGACAAAGGGTTTTTTGTCTGCAGGGTAGTCTTGAGCACTGAGCAGGTGAAAGGTGAGCTGGTTTGGTGAAGTTGTCAAATTTTCTATACCTGTTTCTCCTGATGCCCTGCATCCTTTGCCCCTCTTCCCTCTCTTTCCCACCCAATCCTTACAATACCCATTTTAATGAGACACAGACAAGATGTCTTTCACACTTTTTGTTTAGGATTTGTGACATTTAGGTATTACTTAAAATTTTCCTAGAAATGAAAATACTTGTAAAAGCGAATCTGTCTTCTGCTTCTTTTATTCATACATTTGACTATTTCAGTATTTACTTCAAGATAACGTCTCTAATAGAATGAGATTAGTTGACTTGATGCCATTTTTAAAACTTCATAATCCATTGATGTTTAGTGTATTAGAGTCTGGTTTTTGCCAGCTGTCTTTAGAAATCTTAAGGTGATAGTCTCTTAAGAAGGAAGGAAATGAGATATTCCTGTGGGCATATCTTCAACGTCCCAAAAAGTAAGCAAGGGAATGGCTAGGTGGAAATGGCTAGTGAGTTAGGCAAGCCTGGTTCTCCTGTGCTGAGTATCCACATCCTGTTGGAGAAACTGGTTGAGAGTGACCTCTTAAACTCTTCTAAACCAAAGGTGGAAAAAGTGGGAGTAGGGAGAGGTAGGGAGGGAATGTAAAGGATCTGCTTTTGTCTCTCTTTCTTCAAAATGCAATCCTTTTGGGACCTGCTGTCACCACTTGCTTGAGCAGAGATGTCCTCCAGCCCCCTTCCATCTTTCTTCCTTTGGCTCTCATGCTCTATAGTGACATGAGTTGTAGCTGAATCATAAAAAGCAGCGAGAAGTCTTCACTACCAGGAACACTATCCTGTTTAGGCAGATTATTTTTTTATAGTACCCATGTCCTGGGAGTAGCAGTGCAAGTGGGGAAAATGGGATAAAAGTAGAGGGTGGACTTGGTACTTACACCCGATCTGGCATGACTAGAACATACAGGATACAGTAGCGTCACAGTTGATACTGGGAGGACTTGTGCGTGAAAAAGACATAGTTTCCTTATCCCAGGTGTTCTGTTACAGCTGCTGCAGTGCGCCTTCCTTCCAAGCTGTTTTTTCGGTGGAACAAATTTAATTTCTCTACAAGGAGGAGGGCAGGGACACACAGCTGCTAGCACGAGTTCTACAAGAAAACAGATGGCTCTGTAGTTTAAAGACTACTGCTCTAGTTGCAAAAGCTTATGTTATTCTCCCTTGGCATGGAGTGCGGGTAGCGGGAACACATGGCAAAGTGTCGGTGAGAGGTGCTGAATACAGAACATTACAATGGACAGTCCTGTTGTGCTTTCCAAACACTCTAAAAAGCTGATCTTTTCCACTTCTCTGATAGAAAGTGATTACCATTGTCACACCTTTTCACTTAAGTTAAAGCCAAGATTGTTAATGAGACTGGGTCATTGCTCCAAAGTCACAGAGTGTCATTATTTAAGACTGAGTTTGGAGTTGAGACACTTGGCAACATGCTGTTGCTGCTAAACATGCTACTGCAAAAGCTAGGGAGTCCTGTGTATATAGAGCAATTGTCCACAGTAAACCTGTGCTGTGTTCTTGACTGAAAACAGCTTTGAACTGTCTCACTACCTGTTAACAACTCAACATATATTCAACTATGTCCAGTGCTTGGCTCTGCTACATGGCCTTGGAAGTAAGGGATCCTCTGTCCTACAAACTGTATGACTACCTGCTAGGAGGGAGCCTGTCAAATGCCACAAGAGTCTCAAAGACTGACTGAACCAGCCTTTCTGTAGAAGGGAATCCCTGTCAACAAGCCATGCACTTAACATCTTAAATTTTGGTACAAGATGTGTTCTTGAACTAGTATCATCAGTACTTTTATCCTTGAGTATCCCAGATTAAACAGTTTCTCCTGTGGAAATGAGCAATGAGTAGTCTGTGTTTGAATAATTTTCTGATTCAAAAATTGTTTCAGACAGAAACAACAGAGATGTTGAGGGTGGTCTGACTGGGATTTCTAGTCTGACTGTTGCTAAAGCATCATGAAGTTTGCAGTGCAGTATGAGCAGGCACATTTTCTTGATAAGGGAATGCTAGATAAGGGAAGGGGAGCAGGGTTATGCATTCTCAGTCTTTTGCCCTACTTATTTCCAGACAGTCTCCAGATGCCACTTGTTTGAGAGCTGGAAAGTTGTTTGGCTAGGTGCTTTTCACATGTGCACATACAGAAGCATACCAAAAAAAGTAGGCAACAAGATAATATTCAAATGTTTCTTATGACAAGCCTGTGATTTTTCAGGACAGTGGCGAACTCTGTCATCTTTTAAAAGAAGACTGACCAGTAAAGTGGTCATGAAGTTGGATCCTGGCAGTAGCCACAATCATGATTTAGATATTATTTAGAAAGCACTAGTGCTTCATAGTTAGTTGTATTGGTTAACTTTTTTTCTTTTATCACCTTTCAGGTTTATATTTTCAGAACGGACAGACAATCAGGCTCTCTAATAAAGATTTTTCAGGCTTCAGGAAAAAAGGTAAGCATTTTTATATGTGTGTTTTCTATTAAGAGGTAGAGAGGTGGGAAATGATGGCAGAGTCATCCTGGAGCATCATTTTCATTCCACTCCTTCATAAGCTGTCCAGAAAACCCTGTTTCTTCTTATGCTCCCAGAAGAGTTGAACCTATTTTACAGTGTGCTGTTTCTTCTGTAGCAGTCATGACTGCAATGTCTGTTCAATGCCCATGTGACTGATGTAAAAGGTCTTGCTGGAAATTGTACTAGTGGTTCTTTTTAGTTTTGTGTGACTGTAGTGGTAGCTCCGAGATGTAGGGCATGGGACACCAAGTGAGCCTAGATGCAGAGATTTGCCCTTAGTAGATGGTATTGGGAGATGTGAGTAACCTGGAGTTTGGTTTAATATGCAAAGCCCCAGTCTCTTTTCCCATGTTGTGCTGTGAAAGGAGAATATTGCAGTTACACTGTTTTGTGGAGGAGCAGTTTCATTGCCTTGATAGAGGATGGTTTTCCCCTTCCCACTATAAAACATTCTGGTTTTGAGACTGCTTAAAGCTGACTCTCTTAAAGCTGAACTGCCCTCCCCCTCCATGAAATTTAGTGAATGCTAGTGAGATCTAGCTTCCCCAGTGTGGTGTTGTGTTTGAATGGGGAACAGCTTGTGTTCTTCATTTGGGGAGCTCTGTTGCAGGCAAAACAAAGTGGACAGTATGTCTAGCTGTAGGTAACAACAAAAAATGCTTTATTTGGGAATAACTCAGTGGTGAAATGATACCTCTTATCTGGGGTCTCCTGTGTTATTCCGGAAGGAGAAGAAATACAGAAAAAAAAAAGTTTCTGGAGGCTTTTGGCTTGGGTAAGACCTGCTACACTCAGGAAGACCCAAACTGTTTGCCTGTATCCTCAGGTTGGGAGTGTTACTATATCTTGTCATTTTTTTCTGGCAAGACAGTTGCAGTATTTTAAACTTTGCCTGGAATAGAGCATGTTAATCTGCTGAATTTAATGAAATAAATTTAATGAAATTTAATGAAATAAAGTACAAGAATGTGTAGGGGGGTGGTGAGACTTGTATTTTAGGGCTTCTCCAAAATTTTACTTTCTCTGCACTAGCAGAATTACAGACATCTTGAAAGGAAAAGACCTCCCAGTTCATCCAGGGCATCTCCGGTGTTTGATTGCTTCCTGTTAATTTCTTTCCCTGTTGAGTTTTAAATGTCCCTAAGGTTGTGCTCCTGACTACTCCCCAACCTAAGAAACAGAGCCATCAGAAAGTTTCCAGGTCTTAGCCAAAACCTTTCCCTTTTTCAATTTAATTCCTTTACTCTTAACTAATTACTTTACTCTTTACTTAACTAATCAAGTATTTACATCATTCAAGTACTTTTAGGGTTCCTTTTCATTAGTATCTTCTTCTACAAATTCTCTAAAATCCAAATGAGAATTTTATTTTAAAAAGAAGGCTGTGCTAAGTCACCTTATTTGTTTGGTTGTTGTTTTTTGTTTTGTTTTGTGGTAGAAGCAAAATCAGACCTGCGCAGCAATGAGCACTGCTTGGAAATGAGCTCTCACAAAATGCTACATCCTCCCCCGTGGTGTGAAAGTTCATTGCTCTGACATTCTTGGTAGGCAGATGTGAACAGCAGGCCAGTTTCTTCCTTCCTTTTTTATCAATGGAGGCAGAACAAGGAAATCAAATGCTGACAAGAAAAAAGAAAATTCAGTTCCTTTTTACAAATGTTAAGTGTTCAAACTTCAGGTTCTTTCCTGAACTGTGAGCGCTGTGAACTCACCCATGCTGCAGATGCACCATGTTGCAGTTAAGTAAATAATAGCTTTTTCCTGAAAACTGCCTAAATACATAATAAAATGCTTTTCATAACTTCTGTTTCTTACCCATGAGAAATTTCCCCATGAGAAATTTCTTTTAAAACCTTTATGGGTTAAAAAAATAAACAAAAAATCCACAAGGGAACTTAAGGAACAGAAGAACTGGAATCAAATGATATTTGAGGTCCCACTTTAAATCCACACAAGCACAAAATCTACATTAACAAATGGAAATGCTATTCTTCAATGACCATTACATTATAGATTTAGCAACTTTTAAATCTTACAGACTGCATAAAATAGAGTTGCTGCTGCCTGTCTTGTAGCATGCCCAGTAGTTCTGGTTAATGCATGTTAACTTACAGGCATTATTTCTTTAACATCAGTTTTTACTACTTTGTAGGAAGCAGCTCAAAATTTCAAATACGAAGTGGTATCTTTCCCAGTTTCCTGCTGAAGTAGCTTTTATTTTTGAGGCTATAGTTTGTAGTTGGTTTCAAAGAGTATGCCTTGTGTTACCTTAGCAGAAGTGAATGAAATAAGGGTGAAATATCATTCTTGCTTTTGGTTTCCTTCTTGTGTTTAAATGTGTTTTGAAATTTGTAATGTGGGTACTGGTTGGGAGATAGTCTTTGATATTCACCCATATTAAAAAATAATGAAGTGAAATTAATGTATTTATTTTAAACAATTAAGTTTATCAAGCATTAATAAGTGGAGATTGAAAGATACATTTGTTCTGTATCAACTGAAAAGCTTTTATTGAAAGTCATTGTTTTTGTATCAACTTACCTGCCTATACATGGGAGGAAAGGCAATGATTAACACCCACAACCAGTACACCTTTGACAGTGATTGGTACAAAAAAATACAAATAGAACAGAGAAAGGTAGTCTGCAATCAAAATGTAGTCTTAGATATTTGTTTTCATGGCTTCTTGCCTATTTTTCTTTTTTCCTTTCATCATTTCTTTAAGGTATCCGCAGATCATCTGTGGTACCCAACTTCAAGGAAGTTTGGCACTGGGCATGAATAATCACTGTCCAGGTCTGGTTTGGGAAACTCATTTCACCCCTTCCTAGTTTTAAGCATTTGACAAGCAAAAGCTAGTCTAAGAAAGCTCTTTAACTATCTTACTTAAGTATGTTCCAGAATATAACTTCAGTTCTGTTGGTAAAACATCCAGGCTTGATCCACTGTTATTGTAAAGCATTTTCATTTCTGCCAGGATTATTCCTAAAGCTTTCTCTATGGGAGTGCTTGTGAGTGATAAAGCAGCAAGTCATTTTGTGAAATTAAAAGAATAACCAAAGAAAACAAAAAACAAGCTTATATGATTTCCTCCTGTGTGTGGGCAGATACTGAATGCTTTGTTGTGACTCAACTTGGTTACAGATGGGCTCTTACTTTGGCTCCTCCTTATGTGCAGTTGATCTGAATTCTGATGGGTTGTCAGACCTGCTGGTTGGAGCACCTATGTTTTCTGAGATCAGAGATGAGGGTCAAGTCACAGTCTATATCAACAGAGGAAATGTGAGTATGTACAGGAGGTGACTTGGTAAGGGATGAGGGTGTGGGTCCCTGGCAAGGTAGTGCTTATGTCCTTCCAGCACTGCGTGGTGAAAATCGTCTCAAGTAAGTGGGGGCTCTGGACATCTCTAGCAAAGCATGGAGTCACAGGAAGACTCATCTGGTATTGTAGTTTGCCAGATGCCAGCCCATATTCATCGCAGCCCATATTCATCACAGTAAATCTTTCAAGGAGATCTGAGAGTCTCTGGTTGTATGTTGAAACTTGGTGGCGTTTGTGGGTTTATGTGGATCTGATGCCAAAACCAAGTAAGGCTCAGCAGCTTTGACTGAGTTTCCATTGTGTTTTGGGTAGTCACTAAAACCTAAAACACAAATGTCAGAATTCATGTTACTTTCACATTATGCCCATATAGAGATTTTAGGGGAAGTTATCAGTTAGTACTGTTGGATTTCACATGACCTAACAACAGTTTTGAAAAAGTCTGAACTTTGTTGCATTGGCTAACCAAGGCCATTCTTATGTTTTATTTATAGGAAAACAATGGTTGTTTACGTTCTATTAAATATTTAATATTCAGGTCCTAAAGCTGCTATCTTAAAGGAAGAGTTGTTACGGACTAAAATGAAATTGACTTTTATTTAGTGAACTTTGAGTTTATTTATGCTAGACTTCAAATTCACCGGAAGTCCTAGCATTTAGGAGACTTGAGAAGTGTTTTTGCTGTAATTTTATTTTTTATTACTGCTCCTTTGCTTGAGCTTTACTTTTTCAGTTTTATCCACAGGAGGTTCCACCTTTTGTGTTGCAGTGTTGCTGTTGGGTCGTCAGGATAGGGTCCAGAATGCCAAACATATAGCCAACATTTTCTGCTCACAGTGAGAGTATACATGAGTTAACTTTTATCTTCTATAAAATAGTCAAGAAGCTAATATGAGCTTCTTATACTCCTGCACCAGGAGTGTTAGAATTACTTGCACAAGCAATGGCTTGCAGGATTGTGGGCTTTATTTTGGGCAGTGGACATCTTAAACATTTTTTTTGATGCCTTTTTCTTGGTCCTAAAAATTAAGAGCCAGACACGGTTAAGGGATAAAGGGTTTTTACCTTAATATTTAATAAGGATCTTTATGGTGCACCACTTTGCCAAGGTGGAATGTGCCAAAATACACACACCTGATAGATCATGTATACAATTTTATAGACTTTGCAAATTAACATATCTAACAAAGATGCCCCAATGAGAGGTTGAATGAATAGCGTGGTATCTCCCCATCCTGAAGAATTCCCCCCTGGAGGGGTCTAATCCTAATTTACAGGGTATATTCTAAAGAGAACCTTGATTTCTCAAGATAGTGTAGGCCTTTCTGGCCTCCAAGTCCAAGGCCTCTGGGATATTTGGTCTTCTGGCCTAACAGAATACCAGGATTATGCTTAATTATCAGACTTAAGGAATTACTAGTATGCATGCTAAGAGCACTGAGGATATATAAAATGTATATGAAAGATATCTAAAAGAAAAGGCAAAAAATCATCTTGGCATCAGTTTCATTCTGCAAGCACCATTGCTTAAGAGGTTGTTGCAGAGGATCAAAGAAAACTGTACTATAAAAGAAGCAGGCACAGCAATGCTACATTTAAAATTCTTTTATTTTGCCCTTTCCTATGAGAACTACAAAGAATTGAGTCACACATACAGACTGGCCTGTCTTCTCTCTGTTGTGTTTCAATTTCATTATGTGGTGTTTTCTTAAAGTCAGCAACTCCTTGCAGCTAAGTAAAAGGTTTTAGTACATGTTCCAGAGGGTAGCTGATTCTCATTCACAAAGGAAGCAAAACCAAAACAACCCTGAGGTGGATACAGCTTTTGTGTAACTAATTTTTTTTTTCTTGTGGAAATGTTCCTTTCCCCTGAAGGGAAGACTGCAAGAAAATAAAACTTATGTATCTGACTGGAAGGTGGGTGGGCAAGAAATACCAGTGCCATATAGGCTTCTCACAGCATAGTAATACAAAGCTACTTAATTTTCAACTTCCCTCAGTCTCTTTATTTCATTAAATATATTTCCTTATTCTTAATTTAGGAAGGCTTTTGGAGGACTTTGCTTTAATCCTTCTGTCCTGTACTTAAAATGTTTTCAAATCCAATGATCAAATGTTCTTTGCTTAGGGAAAAATACTAAAGGCCTCACTGGAGTTTAGCTGAATAAACTTGGTCTGGGGATTTTGGTCCTTGGATGTAATCTGACAGTAGAGCAAACTCTGGGCTGCTACGTTTTAGGCATCTGTAAACTTTCATGATTCACCGATCCCTGTGATTGCATTTAATTACATCTCTGAGTTACTGTTTAGTTAATTTAGCATTTTGATTAAGTCATGCACTCTCTTGTTTTCCCCTCCCCCTTTAAAACTAAAATCCAGAAGGTTTAAAACACAAGTAAATCAGATTTCTAGAGCCCAAGTAATCTGACTGCCTCTGAGAGTAAGAGGCAGGCTGCAGCTCTGCCCCAGGTAATTTCTTCATCACATGGGCAGCTTCCATGGGGAAGGCTTGGCTCATCCAGGGCTTGCACCATTTCCCTGACCCTGTTTTATTTCTAACTTGCTAGGGAGTGCTGGAAGAGCAGCTCACCCTGGACGGTGACAGTGCCTATAATGCACACTTTGGGGAGAGCCTGGCTGCCCTTGGCGATATTGATGACGATGGCTTCCCAGGTCAGTGCAATTTCCTCCATGGCTATTTCTTCATAAGTGTGAGCAATGCTGGTGACACTGTCAGTCTTGTATAGTCTTTGCATAGTCTTTGCTTATCCCCTTGACTAGCACCTGGGTTCAACCTAAAGATAAATCTGCTTGTGTAGTATTTGTGTGCTGAAGCATTTTGTAGCTGACTGTCTTTGATGTTGGTTTGGTTTGTGTCTGTGCAGGTCACATTAACATTGCTTTGCTTTCCTTGCTGTTGTATTTTCTTTTTCTCTGTATGGCTTATAAAAGGCTTTAGACAAGCTCACCCTGAACAAAACAGAAACCTATGTCTGACTTCTTTCTTCTTGCCCATTTCCCTATGTTTCCATGCCTTTCTGGTTTTGTTGACATAACCTCATTTCTTATCAAGAAGTGTAATTCAGAAGTAGCTTTTCACTCCTGATAGCACATGGTCTATTAATTTCTCTCTTTTGCTTTGTTCTCCCCCTGCTCCATTCTCAGGATGCTCAGTGTGAGACCCTATGCTGTGAGAGCAGTAGGCGAGAACAAAATGTCCATGCTTGTTTTCTGCCCTGGTTTCTGGAAGTGCAGATTAAGGATTTCAAAACAAAGGCCATCTTAGTGTTTGCCTGGATTTATTTCTTCCAGGCCACTCAGGACACAGAATCCCATTAAGCCTAACCTGGCCTTGTCGCAGGTTGCCCTCACAAATCGTGAACATGCTCTTCCTCTGCATCTGGACATGCATTTCTGTGTTCTTGCTAATATTTATAGTCAATCATGGTGATGGTGAGACTGCAGAGGGAATTGGATCAGTCTGTGGCAATCATAAAAAGCTTAATTTTTGCAGATAGCATAGTCACTAGATCCAAGTAGGAGAGGAGAATGGGAGGTGGGATCATGCTTTCTGTAGGAGTTTGCAGTTAAATTGGATCAATTTTAATTGGAAAGTTTACTCTCAGCAATCATTTTTTAATTCTTGCCTATCCATTTAATATACCCAGCCTCTTTGTGTAGCCTTGGATTTTCAAGCAACCTTAATGTATTGCTACAGTAAATATTTCTTCAGTCTTATATTTGTTCACAAAGCTGATGTTCTCACAGGTTGAAGATTTGGTTATGAAAGGATTCTAAATTCACTTTTTTGAGTATGGTTGCCTGTTGATAAACACATTTTTGTAACAGGATGTGTTTCTAATTAGGCACAACATCTGATTCTGTGAAACATATATATGTGTACAAATTCATATGGGTTTATATATTTTTAAAGTTTATCTTAACATGAACTCTTAATATAATCAAACAAGTTCCTTCTACTCAGGTTCATATAAGCTGCTGATCATCTTTGTCATGGGGAGCTGTTTTCCTATGGATAGCTGTATCCTAAAATTAGGGAAAAGTTGGATTAGTAGAATGGATTGTGAAATCTGCAATGTTTTACAGATGTTGCCATTGGAGCACCTAAGGAGGATAACTACATAGGAGCAGTGTACATTTACCATGGGGAGGCCAATGGTATTACACCTCAGTACTCTATGGTATGTGACACTATTGTTTATGATCCCTATCTGAAAGTCACTTTCCCAGGACCTACAGAAATAAACCATACTTAAGTGTCCCTTAATAGGTAACCTTGTCATAGCTCTACATCCTTTTCTCAGTCCTGGTATGAAGATGGCTTCTCCCAAAGTTTGTCTATATCTATGCTGAAAGGTAATGTGAAATGTAAAATGAAAATTATGTTAGTCAGGAGGTATTTTTTACTGTGTTTTGTTACAGCTGTCAGCTATATCTTCTTGAAGCAAGCAGAGTCTTAAAAGTTTAGTATTAGTTTTTAGAGATAGTACTAATGCAGAAGAGAAATTAAAACCCTGGAAAGGTTGAGCATGCAAATTATGGAGAGACCTGTGGGAAGTTGGCAGGTTGCACTTCCTTCCTATAGAAGCATACTTCAAGAGAATGAAGAGTTACTGACTGTTCTTTTGTGTCTCTTTACCCACCTTGTTGGTCTTCTTGCATTCTGACAATATATCAGAATGCCATTTTTAGGTGCCAACCCCCTTACCCACTTACTATGAGGTGGATAAAGAGGGATATGCTATGGTATCTTGTGCAGAGACAACACAGTGCAATTTAGCTGCTGTAGCCAGACAGTAGGGAAGATAAATTTATGCTCATGCTGCCCAACATGTGTCTCATAGTCTCTGTCTAGCACATTTCATTGTTCCGAAAGCCTGACTCTGCCCTCCCTCTGTGTGTTTGAAGTTCTGGTTGTTTTGTTTTGTTGCTGGGTGGGATCCTTCATAGTAAATTAGTTTACACAGAATTAAAGAGTTCAGTGGTTATATTGGCAACTCTTTCAACAGAATATAAAAGTTTAGTCCTTCTTTCTTTACCATGTATATGGCATGCACTGCTTTTGGAAAAAAAAGGGAGTTAAGTGACTCTTTTGTGCATTTTAGAAGTATTCATAATGTGTGGCATGTGGAGGATTCTGCCCGATTTTTGCCAAGAGCCACTAGTTGGGAGGTTCTTCTCTGAAAACCCCAGAGCTTTCCATCTCTTGCTGAAAAGGATCAGATATTTTCTTGGTTTGGTTTGATTTTTAGTTTGGTGGGGGGGAGGGGGTTTGGTGGGTTTTGTTTTTGGTTTTTTTTTTTTTTTGGTCATTCATGGGAAAATTTTACATATTTAAGGAGGACAACACATGTCTCTCCACTTGGTCAGTGGGAAAACACACAGCTCAAGAGTGTGGCAGGGTATATGGTCATTAACTCTTGATAAAACGTTCCTATAATTGTCCCATGTTCTGAGGCAGCCAAGGGGGCACTGCTTACAAGCGTTGTCTCTGTGCCATTTCCCAGTGTCTGGTGCAGGGCACCAGACACACTGCTGGTTCAAGTCCTGTGTGCAATCAAAATTGTGTAACAACTTCAGCTCTTTACCTATCTGCCCTAGATTTGAACCTGGTGGTGGAAGATGTTTTGTATCTTATTATTATATTCCTGATCCATCTTAATGCTGCGGAGTTCCTTTCAAAATAAGCTGTGAGAGGTGGAAGGGGGGTTGGTCCAGCAGGGTATATATTTTCACCCTTTTCATTTTCTTATCTCTTCCTCCTCCCTCCTCCTGCTTTCATCATTTAAAGTACTGGTAAGTGTTGTTCTCTGATGTCCCTTCAGCAGCTTCAGTGGCAGCTATTAGCAGAAGCAGCTGACTTGGCTTTGTGTCCTGCTATTTTCCTTTATGGTACTTAAAAGCAGCAGTATTCTTCTGTCTTGTAGGCTGAAAGAACCCACAGATGTCTTTTGGGTGTTTGCTGGTGGGATTTACTACCCTAACTGGGACCCCTAAGAATGAAATGTGAATGTAACGTCAGGATGAAGTTACTTCCAGTTGTCTTCAGCTTACATGCCCACAAGTAGAAAAAGAGATCTGTACCCAGAGGAGCATTGTTCTCCCTTTAAATTAACTGTCAGGATATCTTTCTTACCGTCAACTAGTCTTTTTTTCCATAAATTTCCTGCCTGATCTTTTGTCCAATGTTACATTCTTTTATGGGAGGGCCAGGAAAAGTTGGTCACATGTCACAAACAGTGAAGCACCTCCAACAGACTTATAATTACTTCATGGTTTCCTCTGTCTGTAACTTCTGCAGTCAGAAGTTGATTTGAGTTCAGGTCTTGCATTGGTGGCCCAGAATAATTGAAAGCTGGGAGACTTCTGATTGTCTTCTTAGAAAAAGACATTTTGATATGTTAATTTGCTTCAGACAAAGGCATTTACAATGTGAATCATTTAGAGAAAGTTTTGTGTTAGTAATTAAAAAAAGAAAGAAACTATGTTAGAAGTTAATTAATCTTTGTGTTGGGGAGGCAGAAATGAAATACGACATCCAAACTGACATCTGTAATAGATGATGGAAACCAGAATTTCAAGTGGGATGATAATTAATCATTTTGCATTTAAGTATGCTGGTAAACTTAGTGAAAAGGAATGATTGTGCATGATTTTCTGTTTTAACTAATCATTAATATTGTCAAGATGCTTCTTAAAACTTTTATTCACAGAAATTAAGGTAATAAAAAAATAATCTCTTGGGTGCAGTTACGTTTTTTCCTCATGCAGTGATCTGTTTGATGTTCCTTATTTTGCTTGGGTCTGCACAAGTATTGTAATGCAGATGTGGGTTTTTAGTCCAAGTCAACACTGGTCTCCTACTATCCGGGAGCAAAAGGGCAGTCGACAGCCTTCCTGTTAGGGCTATGTGGGTGAAGTGCAAGTGGCAGGTGTGTAGCACTTCCAGCCCACAGAAGAGAAACCCAGTGGCCATGAAAATCCTGCTTGAATGTTTTGGAATTTTTTTGTTTTGGTAAGGGTTTTTTTTTAGAGGATTTTTTGTGTTAGTGACTAATTTCGCTTGTGTGTTTTCTACTGCAGAAGCTGTCTGGACGAACAATAAACCCAAAGCTGCGTATGTTTGGCCAGTCCATATCAGGGGGAGTTGATATGGATAGCAATGGTTATCCAGGTATGTTGGCTACTCTAGCAGTGAGAGCATCAGGAAAACACAGCAGCAGACTGAGAAAACAGCAGAGCTAGTTGTTTTCAGGCTGCTAGTTCCTGCTGTTGCAGGTGGTCAGTGAAACTGAGCTGCTTTTTCCGTTTCCCTTCTGCCACTCAAAACTCTTGATAAAAATTTTAGGTGATTGGCTTATTCAGGTATTGGGACAGTCACAATGATTGAGGGTTCAGTATCTGACCACGGTTTTAAGTTTTTGGGAAGTGCTCTGTCAGAATGGCAATCTTAAAATAACCCAGAAAGTAGACAATAATATAATAGTAGTAATAAAAATCAAACTATGAAGCAGAAGTGAACATCACAGGACTAATCCTTCAGTTACGAGACTTATGACATAATGATATTTGAAGGGAGAAACTGGCTAAGTCAGAAAATGCTTTTTTAAATTCATGCTCTGTGATTTAGCAACAGATTTGAGAGAACTGAATTTTATGCCTTCTTTGTAACTGCCTCAATGTTATAAACATTTCAGATATGACTGTTGGAGCCTTTCTGTCAGACAATGTGGTACTTCTAAGGTGAGATGTCTTTTTCATTCAGTGTTGTCTTCTTCTGATTTCTGTTTATATTTTCTGTGGTCTAAGCCCAGTTTCTTCCCTAGTTTATCGTGGCCAGAAGAAGCAAGCTGGATTACTTTTTAAGCAAAACTTTAAGCATGAATGGTGTCAAAGAATGCAGTCTAATTTGAATAGAATAGTGGAGGATGATAATAGGATAGTACTTGGTCTATGAAGAAAAAGGGCTAGAGCCGAAAGGAGATGCATTGATCTCAGTGCCTCTTCAAAAAGGTTGCTCCTGACTTGTGACAAGGCTTTTTTATTATTCTGATGTTTACATAAACTAAATCAATTGTGATTAAAAGGAATGCAGTTGAGCAAAAAATTAGCTGTGTAGGATGCCAGGATGTAGTTTTGCATATATATAATTTTATAACGGGATGTGGAGTGAAATAAGGGTCTTTGGGGAAATGAAATACGGATACATTTTCAGTGCACACAGGAGCTGGGCTGCTGTTTCAAATTTGTGAGTTAAGTGTAATTGTTGTTCCATCTGATAGAGGTGGGACAGCTTGTTCACCAAATTATGCAGATGGAGAGTTAGAGTGCAAGTGACCTGGGTTACAGAGTGGAAAGTTGGATTTTTGTCAGTAGCTCCTTTGTTACACTTGCTAATATTGAATTAAAAACAAATCCTTTCAATACTTAGATATCTTTAGGAGCTCCTGCATCTTAATAGAAGATACAGGGAGGGGTGATATGCTGGAGCTGCACAACAGATGTGTCAGCCTTCTTCCTGTTCAAGGCAGGAGAAATTTGGCTGTTTCCATTTGAATCAGTTACACTGAAGAAAAAGAAAAAGGAGAGGGAGAGAAGAAGTACTCTTGATGATCAGCATGGCAGCTGGTCAAGGCTTTTGAATAGTTTTCTGTTTCTTCATCATACATACAGAGAACGCTAATACCTACTTCTGTGAAAAGGTGTGCCATGCCCCAGATGGGAATTCACAGTCTCATGTCCCTGAAGCTGCTTGAAATAAAACTACATTTTTCACCTACATTGATGTTACTTGCAGAGAGGGGAAGACAAACTCAGAGGCTTGCTGTGATTGAAACCACACACATCACAACAGCATGATGACTTCTGTTTATGCGTTCAGTTATGCTTGTGCATTTCAGAGGAAATCAGTGCACTACTGACTAACTTTATGAGCTACTTGATTAGTTGCTGTTACTGCCAATTATATTGTGCTGTTAGGATAAACAGCTCCCCCACGCATCCCCTCACCCTTCCGCTTTTGTGAAGTCCTTTAACTAAAAGCAACAAATGTTTTGCCAAGTGATATTTAAAGCCTTTGGTGGAAGCCTTTGGGACAGATACATTCTGTTGATCATGTGTGTGTATGGCTCCTTGACTACTGCATTGGGTTCTTTTTCCCCAGTGAATAACCAAGTGACATAACATCAAGGAAAAATTACACAGTACATGATAGCTGGAGAAATACTTTTTTGAAGGAGAAATATTTTTCTAGATCAGTTATAGCATTTACTCTTTTATGTCTCCCTAAGCATTCAGAAAGAGTGGGTTTTTTTGAAGGTGTGAAATGATCCTAGGACACTGACTTTTTTTCCTCCCTTCCCCCTACCGTATATGTCTCTAAGACTAGCATTTATTTTTATCCTCCATCTCAAAATGTGAACTTGCACTGTTCTTTCAGGCTGTGGTAAAAGAGCCTGAGTGGCTGTATTGGAGATTGATGTGAATCTTGTTCCAGTTCATATAAATTAGGTGTAACCACAACGCCTGCTCTCTTCTTCCTCTCCCCTATCTCTAAATTTAAGTGGCTTGTGGAGTGAGAGTCCTGAAGTGGTTTACAAGCTCTGGCCTTGCATGGCTGCTGGGACTACCTTAGAACTGAATCTGCTAGTTGCTGCACATTTTTCTTATTACTGTAGTTGGTTTTGGAAGAACATGTTCATCTTGAACACATATAGAATTGAAAACAGGAAGAATAACACCCATAGTTTTTGGGCTGAAGTCCTGCACTGGAGATGGCTCAGGAGTGCTTGAGTTTCTGGGTTGCTTTTCCCAATCAAGCTGCTGAGACTTTTGTGTTGTATGAAAAAGGAAACTGTTGAGGAATACATTCAGTTCTGGTAGCTTGGTGTATGAAGTGCAGATTGAGCTCTGGGTGGTGGGAGCCCAAAGCAAGAGGATACTCAGGGACACTGAGACACTGCAGGAGCAGAGGACTCAGAGGGCAGAGCAGAGACTTTTGTGTGCTTGGACTGTGAGGGTATAAAAGCCGACAGAGTCCTTTGTTTGGGGTCCCTCCTTGGAGGCACCACCTTGAGCTGTTTCTGTGTTACTGCACTGCAAATAAAAGGCTTTATGAAACTATGGGAAACCTGGTCTGACTATGTGAGTGTGGTGTGTGTAGGAAGTCAAGGGGAGCACCTGCCAGCTCACTGGAGCCATACATTTCAAACGACCTTTGGCCCCAGCAGTTAAAGTCTCTGGTAATGGGAGTGTGACTGCCTGAGTGCCTCCTGGATGGTCAGACAGGGAAGTTTCCTTAGCAAGACACCTGTGCCTTAAGGCACTCAACTTGCCCTATGATTCTGGCTGAGGTCTTCCTCAGCCAAGAGTACTGGTAGCAATGACCTGGTGCTGGGGTTGCAAGAGTAGAAAGCTTTTGTTCACAGTGCACTGGATAATTCCTGAAACACAATTCAGCAGCATGACAAAAGTATTCAATCCTTGTCATTTGCCAGGAGGGAATTAGCCAAACATTTCCTCCTCCAGAAAACATGGATGTGGTGTCTGTTGGCCCTCTTATACTGTCAGAAAAATTATGTATGAATCCATCTCCTGTGGAGGACCTTGGTGCTCTCTCCTTGACTTTTAGGTCACACGTTTGACTATAGACCATTCTGTGGAAACCCACAGTCTCTCCCTACCTGTCCCTTTTCATCCAAGATGGTTAGCAACCAGTCTCATTTGCATGAACTTGTCCTTGTTTGCTGTTCTGGTAATTTTGTTATCCTCTTCAGTCATCAGGAAGGCTTTATGCCACCTTTGCTGGAGGTGATTATTGTTATTATATATTATCAGTTTTCACAGCTGCCTGCCTGCAGTCTGTATCTGAGCACTAAACTTAAAGCTGACATTACCTCTATCATTTAAATGCCAGTAACCTTTGCCAGCTAAGTAAAATGCTAGTTTATTTTACAATTCAAATGTACTATCTTATTTTTGCTGTCTGCTTGAAATTGTGCAGTTTACCAACTTTATTTTCTTTTCCTTTCGCGGAGAATTTCCCTCTGAATGATCACTCAATTCTACTTCTTGTTTGATCTCCAGATCCAGGCCTGTCATTACCATGAATATCGCCATTTTCCTGCCCATATCTATCAATATCACAGCTCCTCAGTGCCATGATGGTTTGCAGCCGGTGAACTGCCTCAATGTCACAGCATGCTTTCGTTTCAGTGGCAAGCATGTTCCTGGAGAAATAGGTAAGGTACCTGTGCCAGCCCTAGACAGGAGCACAGAAACAGGTTGACGTGGAGATGAGGTCTCTCTTTGTACTTAGCCTTTGTGTGAAATCAGTAGTTTCAAGATGAACGTGGGCCATACAATCCCAGAAAGCTGGAGGCTTGAGAACTTTCTTGGGCATGAACCTTCTGAGGCTGGCATAATACTGAGGTAGATTATTCCTGAGTGAAATGAGGGAAACGTCTCCTTGGACTTACTGCAAGGATAGAGAACACAGCCTTCTGAGTTCATATTCCCTGTCTACCTCTTGATAATACATATCTGTATCCATATCCTCTGTCAATGTTATTAGAAAACAAGGTATGTTTTGCTCTGGATTTATAGTGTTTGAAAGTCTGTAAGGAGCTCTTGAAACTGACATGGGAAAATCCTTTTCTGTGTATCAGTTTACCTGCTTGTAAAATGATTATAAATAGCCCAGTATTTTACTGATTGCAAGAATATCTTCCAAATTAGTTAGTCTCTGTAACAGAGTTTCTTGGGTGAATGGAATTGTGTAACGTGTAATCTTCCTAGCCTTTACATCTTGGCTCTATTAAAATACTACTTATGTCTTTTACATCCCAATGCTTACAAATCTTAGCTGTTTTATGAAGGGGTATGGGACAGATACAGCATTTCTAAATATCTAAGGCCTGGGTTAATTTTTTTCATGATGTTTCACCTTCATCATGTTTTAAGAATGGCAGAGGACTTGCACTGTGCTGTTCAGGGAAGATGCCTCAGCCTCACAGCATGCTGTGTCTTGACAGTGATGCTGGTGAGGAGCTCGGGGAAGCACTGCCTCCTCCTGCTCTGTGCTCTAACCTTTCTGAGCAGCTAGGTGGGAAGGGTGAGTGATATCTGTGTACCCTCACCTGAGCCTGCTGCAGTATTCTGTTTCTAATTAAGTCAGAAAACGAAAAGGCTTCTTTCTGTTTCTTGAATTCACATGAAGTGAGACCTACAAGCAGCTTGTCTCTGTCACCTGAACAACTTAAAACACTGGAGTTACTATATTTAAGATTCTTCTGTATTCTAACATATCGGTGCAACTGAGACTTTAGTTTTGATTTTTACTTCCTCTAAATGCTGACTTTTTCCTTCCCTGTAAATGATGACTCTAAGTAGACGAATGCATGCTTTGATAAAGTTTTTTTTTACTACCCACTGCTCTGTCATTACAGAAATGCATTTCTGAGGGCTCCTGAGGTGTTAATTCCTCTCTGAAAAAATGCAAATAGGTTTTCTCAACATCTAGGTGTTCTTACGTTCCTGGGGTACTATTTAAAATGTTTCCTTTTCTTTAATTTTATATCTTTGGACCTGTGGCTAAGAAGTAAACTGCCTTTTTTCCTATCTAAATATCGGTTTCCCTTGTTTACAAAAGACCTATCTTCCTGTTCATCATGTCTTATAAGAGCTCGTTGAATTCCCTGTGTTGTCATACAAACTGTACTGCCCATGATTTACTGGGTAAAAGTGCACAGGCATCTTCTTTGATGACTAACATCCATTGCGTTACAAGCAACTTTTTTATTATTAAGTAGGTTATTGTAAACTTCAACCATTGCCCTTTCATACAATGCTTCTAACAAAGTGATTTTTCTTGAAAATGTTACAGCCAGAACTATCTGACTGTATAAAACCCCTTCAGGATATGATTTGGATAAAATATCTCAAATAAGCTTTCAGTTAGTATTCTAGCAGTCCGGCCATTTTAATTACGTTGCAGTTGAAGAATATCAGTTAACAAAGAATGGAACAATCAATGGAAGTATTGTAGTGGTTCCTTTCCTGCATGGTTAAATGTAGGGGAAAAAACCCTAGAGTATTCCTATTAATGCACTGTTACGGAGTCAGACTTTGAAAGGCTTATGGAGATGTTAAAATGCTATGCCAGAATTTTGTGGCCAAAAGTGTTGGGAATGTCTCACCTTCAGATGTCTGGGTGCATTTGGTTAAATCAGAGTGCGAGAATGCAGTGTTCATCTAGAGTGGCACTCCACTAGGGCTTGTCAGCATGGACTTTCAAGATTACTGCTTACTGGTGTAAAGCTGAGCATTTCAGCTGCTTTTGGGCAGCTGAAATTGGCTATCTACTACATAATGTTCAGAAAACCAAGTGGAACATGCACGCAGCATTCTCCTGTGGCAAATGTGTGTCTTCAATACTTACTTGAATGTATGGTTATTTTGTTAACAAGAATGGGAAGAAAAGTCATCTTCATCTAGCACTGCCTCACTCTTGCATGTAAGCATTACCTATATTTTTTTTTTCTTCTTCTTCTTCTAGTGGTAGTTGCATACTACTGGTCATGAAACAGCTGAGGATCTGTGTTTATGGATACTGTTTGATACTGCAAATAACAGTACAATTTCCATTAAATTGTTTCTTGCAGACAATAGTTTTCAGAAGTATGAATTTATTGCTGAAGGGTTTTTGTCTGAACAAAGAGCCATGGCCAAGTGAAACATGTGCTCTGCACTTTGTGCCGCGCTCTGTCTGACTCTTCACTCTGCTGGAGAGCTGAACATCTAGTTGTACTGCCTCCTGACAGAGACAGCCTCCAGTATATCTTGGACATACAAGAAGTATGGCATTTTAAGTTTTCACTCTTTTATCTCAGAATCTCACTTAAACTGTTCCTCCCTCACTTGAGGGGTCATTGCTTTATCTCCCCTGGGGTTTCTATATCACCAGGAAGGACAGAGATTAGAGGAAGGCCTTTCCTATATTGGATGAAAAGGTTTCAGCCTGTTCAGACTGTGTACTTCTGTGTGACCAGGACAAGAAAGAGGCTGCTGGCATCTCTGTGCATCAGGTGCTGCTTCTAAATTCATCCCTGAAGAAAAATGGAAGTAAACTTGTGTCTGCAGTTGTTAAGATCCAGTTATTAAAGTGATTAGAAATGCCTCTGCCCAAATTAAGGTACAAACGAGACTGTAGCCAAAGTCAATAGTATGGGTTTTATTTGATAGTAAATATGAGAGGGAGAGGGAAAGAAAGAAGTAGAGAATAGGTGGAGGGAACAGAAAGAGAGTGGCAGAATAAAGAAAATATCACCATCTGTGGATCCCAACAATGTTCCATTGATCCTCTCCAGCTGGTCTTCTTGGTGGTGATGATGGTCCCCCCAAAATGCATCTGTGGGGAGGGGTGGGCTTCAATGGCCCCTCTATATAGTTTTGCTACAATGAGCAAAATTTTATATCAATGTTTGAGGCATGAACTATTTCAGTCTCTGACAACAGTCTAGATAATTTCCTCTACAATAACAACAACAATAGTAATAGTGCCAGTGTGAGTATTGGGTGAATTTTAGTGGCTATGAAAATGAAGGGTTTTGGTCATTTGACTAGAGTTCAGCAAATAGATATGTTAGAAATTGCTCGAAATCTTCTCCTATACTCTTCAGTTCAGCTGTACATTGCTTGTGTGTTGATCCATTTCTAGGGTAGTCCTCATGTCCCTAAGACTGGCAAGATTTAGGATAGGAGAATAGGTTGGTTGATATTTTCACTGTTTAAACACATTCCTAGGACTGAAAAAACATTCCTAATCAAAAATTTTTCAAAAGTAGACTCTCATCTTCTAACCTGTATGCAGCTATAGTTTGATGCAGGGGTATTATTTCTGTCTGTCTCTCATTTTTCCAGTCTGTTTGGAGGCAGGCATGAGTCAGTGCTTACCCTTAGAGTGCCTCAGAAGCAGACATGCTGCAGGGATGTGTTGTTCAGTGTATGGAACAGTGTGGATGGCCCCCAGCTTAGACCTAGGGACAACACTGTGAGAGAGGATTTGAAACAAGGTGGGAAGTACTGGGAAAAATAAAGCTTTTTGGAAGAGGAAGGAGGGAATGCCCTATACAGTCTTATTTGCTAGTGCTTTTTTTAATGCTTTCATTACTTAAGAATTTTCTTTGCAAGCAAAGTTCATGAATCATTTTCTCCTCATAATTACTGGCAGAGACAGCAAAGAAACACATTCCTTTTCCAATGGCATTTTGTAATTATTTAGTTAGTTCTTCATTTTTTCCCTGTGGTGNTAGCTAGTAGTTTAGCAAGCACTTACAGATGTGCTTATTCCTGATGAGCATTTTGCCTCTTCTGTTTGTGGGCTTTGTCATTACCTTAGTGGGTGAGGAAGGGATGTTCTAAGTGGTTCAGAGTGTGCGACCTGTCCATTAGCACAGCCAGCTGTGATTCATGTTGTTTAGCTTGTGGGATACCATGGCCTGATCTTGATCTCACTCCTCACTGCTTCAGGGGTACTTTTGGTCCTATGGGATGGCTCTTGCATCATAAGTATATGTATGCTATTTAGGATGAAAATCCATTATGAAATGCCTGCTGCCATTCACTTGGTGCATCTCTTACTGGGTGGAATAGTTCACCTGGCCTGCTGGGTAGCAGCTATCTTGAAGATATTAGCAAAAATTTCTCAGAGGGAGCCATTAACAAAACATTTAAGCATTTAACTTTAGTTATGGAAAATGAATAGTCATTAGAAGAATTGAGCCCTTCTTCTGAGCTCATCAAATTCATGCCAGAGTTTTATTTTCATTGTGTGAAATTGGGTGGGTAGATTCTCAGTAGAAAGAGAGAAAACTCATTTAAAGCTGCTGGACAAATGTTTGAAGGCATTACTTGGAAGAGTTCATTTGCTGGTCAAAACTTGCCTTATGCCCTCCTACTGAAGTGAGCAGGAAGAACTTACACCACCAGCAGTGATAAGTTTGGCTGGTTATCTCTCCAACCCCCCCCTGCCCCAGGTTGCTAATCTTGGAAGCAGCAAAATTGTGTGTGGGGGAAGTATATGGTATGAATGCTAAGATTCATTGCTAAGATGACTGCAAATCAATGAAAACAATTGTCAGGAAGTGCCACATCCTGGTTGACATTTGCATGGTTTGTGCTTTTTTAGAAGGAAAACAGAGTTTGAGGTTTCTGCTGTTGTTTGTGTTGGGTTTTCTGCTTTTTCTGTCAGGAACACAGTTTAAACATCTTTTGGGGTTTTTTGTAGGTTGTTAGTTTGTTTACTTATTTGTTTTTTGTGTTAAGGTTATGCATCAAGATGTATTACACATTACTTCCTATGGGAAAGGATGGGCTGGGAATAATAGCGACAGGAAGCATGGGAGTATGTTCGTAATTGGATCTGGTTTTCTGTAGCCCCCCACAGGGAACTTAGTGATTGATTGAGGGCCCTCAAAGGTTGACCTTTCTTCAAGCACAGATGCCCTGGAGGCAACAGGATCCATTGATAGGTGGCTGGAAAATACCTATTGTTCACTGATGTCCTGTGTTTTTTTCTTCTTCCTTTATTTTAAAACAGGTCTGAATTATAATTTGACTGCTGATGTGGCAAAGAAGGAAAAGAGCCAGCAACCCAGAGTTTATTTTGTGACTTCTGGAGAGACAGCAGGGCAGATCACAGAAAAGCTACAACTGACATTCATGCAGGAAAAGTGTGAGCATTACCTAGCATACGTCAAGGTTAGTTCATTAATGTGCTTCCTTACTTTGGTCTTACTACATTCCACTCTTTAAAAAGTTATTCAACCAATCAAAGTGGTGTTGCTTTGGTTTCAGATGTTTGATTTCCTGATAGGTAGAAGTTCAGAACTTGCTTGGCATGATTTGCCAGTCTGAACACCTTCAAGACCTGGTGCCAGGAAAATACATTTTTTTAATGTTTGATATCTCTCTCTTTCTCTCTTTCTCTCTTTCTCTCTTTCTCTCTTTCTCTCTTTCTCTCTTTCTCTCTTTCTCTCTTTCTCTCTTTCTCTCTTTCTCTCTTTCTCTCTTTCTCTCTTTCTCTCTTTCTCTCTTTCTCTCTTTCTCTCTTTCTCTCTTTCTCTCTTTCTCTCTTTCTCTCTTTCTCTCTTTCTCTCTTTCTCTCTTTCTCTCTTTCTCTCTTTCTCTCTTTCTNTGCCTTTGCCTTTGCCTTTGCCTTTGCCTTTGCCTTTGCCTTTGCCTTTGCCTTTGCCTTTGCCTTTGCCTTTGCCTTTGCCTTTGCCTTTGCCTTTGTTAGTTGCTACAGGTATTATTCCCAGGGAGACAACATCTTGTTTTATTAGGAACCACAGGTTTAGTGTTTAGTTTTGTTTAAGGTCTGACTTAAGAAGAAAGATGGTGATACCATCTGCATGGGAATGACAGGATAATGTGGGGCCTGCCATGAAGTAATTGGGCTCTTGGATTTGAAGAGTCTTGTGGATTTCATCTGGGCTTGAAAGCAGCAGTGGGATAACTTAATTTCACATGCGTCATGGTCCTAGGGATACAGAGTGCTTTCCAGACTGAGACATAGAAAGGTTCTGTTTTTCCTGTGACAAACTCTTCAGCTAGAGCTTGCTAGGACTGTAGTTGTCCTCATTTAGCAGGTGTTGAAGAAATGTCACCCAGGTGCCATTGTTTTCAGAGTAAGCACAACAATTTTCTTCTATGCTAGAAATGTATAGAATGGATTTTAAAATTATATAGGAAGGACATTTATCTTTTAAACCACATATGTCTTACAAACACTAATCTTTATTACCAGTCCTTACTGAAGGACTTCTTCTCATAGATAAGTGTGACCTAAATTTGATGGATAACACATGGCACTGTCTTGTTTTGAGAATACAGAACATCCAGATTTTTCTAAATGTATAAACTTTTCCAGGAAGCTTTTTTAACCTAAAAACTGTGAGAATGGGAGATAAAATTAATCCTTTGTCTCTATCAACATTTTGTGTGTGGCTGTTGAGAGAAAATGAAATAAATAAGGGCACCAAGGAGGAAATGCTGTTCTGTTAAATTGTGTGGATCTTTGTCAAGAAACTACATATCTTCCACATTTTTTTTTGTTTGTTTCTGGAACAACCATTTCTTTCTGCTGTGGAAAAGCTTGTTAAAGAAAATGTAGGCCTATAAGATTACCTTTACTTAGACAATGTATCACTGAATTTACTTATCCTGGTCTTTCTCCAATGAACACATCTGGTAGACTTCAATTTATTGAGTTTGGATCAAAAAGAGCCATGTGCTTATCTTAACCGAAAAATGATTTCTTTCACACTAGCTCTTGTAGTTTTTGGATTTTACACAGAATTCATTAAAGAGCTACATATGCCCAAGAAACTCCTTAAATTATTGTGACATTTCTAGCTAATTTTGGGAATGCAAAGGTAAAAATGGTTCTTCTGGAAAATTCCTGGGTAATTGGATTTTTATAGGCAAGAGAAACATTTAAACATGTTTAAAAATACCAACAACTTAAAGCAAAATATCTGGTTAACAAACAAGGCTACTGGTTTTCTGTGTGATATAAGCAGCCGTTTTTCATTGTTGGAAGAATAGTAGGAAATCTTGTAAGGGGGAATGTGAAGCAGTGGAGGAAGATAATGCCTGTGCTTTTCTGAAAAAGATGGTGTCATCCACAAGACTGTGTGACATTAGAAGTATCAAAGAGAGCCCTGCACACTCTGAAGGAGTGGAAATGGGTCATGATCACTGATATCCTTAAGTAATAGCTAGTAAACCAAACTCCCTGAACAACAAACAAACACAAACACCCCTCCACAAACTCCAACTGGAGTTCTCCTTAATTGCACATGATTGTGATGAAATGGGTGATTAAAAATATGTGGGCTTAAAATATACAAATATTTCATTTAGGCTTCCCTTTTTCCTTTTATTTACTGTATGTCTGGTGAATTTTCCTGCGTGGCAAATTGAGTTGTTTGTAGCTGCATCCTCAATACATTCTTTTTATTATTGTTTATTTGTGTCACTGGTCACAAGGGGGCTATGTGGCATAAGGATGTCAAATCTGGACTGTATGTAATGAAGAATAGAGGAGCTGCTTGGACTTGTGTGTGACCTCATGTGCTAACTTGACAAACTCTGTTAGGTACACAAGGTCTCCA
This sequence comes from Illadopsis cleaveri, assembly GCA_013399915.1. Classification (NCBI taxonomy): domain Eukaryota; kingdom Metazoa; phylum Chordata; class Aves; order Passeriformes; family Timaliidae; genus Illadopsis; species Illadopsis cleaveri. The sequence goes on along the minus strand of VXBB01002620.1, from coordinate 7,683 downwards.
GTCCAAATGGAACACAGCAGGACTCTGTGGGTTAAATTAGTTAAAGGAAAGCCTTTTCCAGGCCTTGCTGGATGGTACTGTCTTATCAACATGTAATTCTAGTATGCTGGAGGCACAAAATGAAAGGACTGAGACAAACCATTGAAAAAACAGATCTCTACAAGCTGCCTGCAATTTTTCATAGATTTGATCTCAAGAAACCCCAGCAAAACTGAGCACTGAAAGAGTTGCAGTCTGCAAATAAACTGACATTTGTTTTGCAATTGATAAGTGTCCATGTTTTGAGCATGACTCATTTCCTATTTGGGATTCTTTTTCAGGACAGTAGCTACTTTTCTTGTTCCTGCTACTGAATTTGACTCTTAAAGTCTGTATTTCCTCTTATCTGTGTGACTAAGTGGATCTCAGAAGGTTTGTAGGATACATGTAGCTGGGATCTTCATCTTGTACAGGGCAGACTATCAAATTACAACTCAAGTTGCTAGAGCTGTGGTAGTTCATGAGAAAACATGGTTTTCTGGTTGAGAACAGAGAATGAAATGGAAATGCTTTGGAACTTCAGAATGCATTACATTTGCTTTTGTAGTGGGTATGGAGTTGTAGAGGAGTGATATGGTTTTATGACTCTTATACTTTTGCTTCAAAATTGCTTATCTTCATTGGAACTTTTTGATGATTACTAGTTAAACTTCCTTCAATATACATGGATAATAAAACTAATACTGACAGAACCTCAGGTGTCATCTCCAAAAGCTCTATTGTTTTGATTTAAGCAACTTTTGAAGATTTGACTGATACATTGAGAAGAACATGGCTGTTAGCTGAGAAGTTCAGGAGCACCCCAGTTTCTCATGTCAATACATAGCTGATCCCTTGTGTCTCTTAGGAGGTGCTTCACTGCTGGACCATTGTTCTTCCAGCTCTCTGGGGATGATGGTGCTGCCACTGAAGATCTTCTCTCCTTCAGTGGTGATAAAACTATTAAGAGAAGATGAGTCCCTTGTGTGACAACTGTCTGTCAGTTTTGCTGGAATACAAGGATGCAAACTTTAAATCTGATTAGCTTTTCCCCCCTCTCTTTTGTAAAAAGATTTGGGGTTTTTTTTGGTATAAAGAATGGTGGGAAAATGAGGAAAAGAAGCAGAGTTTGCAGAAGGGAATAGAATCAGAGAAGACTAAAAAAACAAATGGATTTGGAGGGTTTAGAAGTGTCTCCTTAATATCTGGGCCTGCAGCTGAAATGTAGAATTTTCTCATGGCAACTGCATTCATTTGATAGTGTTCAGAAGACTGGGGCAATAGGCTGAAGAGGTGCTGTGATCAAGGCAGTAACTCTGAGGAAACATTGTTTCCGTTTCGTGATAACTGCCCTGCTTGTTTCCCGATTAGATGGGCTTTCTTACTATTTGGGATAGGTTTATCAGTGTATAGGATGAGAATTTTACAGAGATACTAAAGCACATTGTGCCTGTGGATTTATGCAGGATCAAAACATATCTTCCTTTTTTTATCACAAAGGTGTAATGGTGATCACGCTGAAAGCCCGTTGAAGAATTCCTGCATTTATTAAAGAAGGACCATCTGGTTTCTTACCCCACTGTAGGCTAGCCAGCTGGGCTGCCTGTTGCTACCAGTCACTGTTGTCTGTGTGCAGAGTGGATGCTCTAATAGCTGCAGACACTATCAGCAGTGCACATGATTAAACTAGACACTGCATTTATATCTTCCAGAGATCTTTTTCTTGGTGCTTTTCATGTAAGTCATAATATTAATTCTTAATGGATCCAGACATAGCTTATGGGAAGGATAGGGCTGAGAAGTAACAGCCTTTGCATAAAGGTGTGTAAGTGAAGAGCTAGTTTTTGTACAGACATGTTTGGAAAAAAACACCGACTTTTCAACAGAAATTCCACAATTGTGCTTTATTCATTGCTGAGTTCTGTAGCCAAAAATTTACATTTTTATGGCTGTGTTCATGTGTCTACCATGAATCACTTGCTTTTAAAGATACTTTAGGCTGCTGACCTCACACAAACTTAATCTTTAGTGTTCACCTATTTCAGTCAAGGTCTGTGGTCATGTTTGTTTCTCCCTCTATAGCTATTTGATCTCATCTGAGGGGTTGCATATATTGAAGTCTTTTCTTTCTGATTCATAGTGCTCTACCTTTTTTCTAGAGATTGGGTAACAAAGCATTTGATCTCAGTCACATGAGATGTAGAGATGGTGTCATCTTGACCATATGCTTTCTTCTGAGAGTTGTCTGCCTGTGAATTAATATCTCTATGTAAAGATTTGGCTGGTAGTATTACAGGATAGAGATAACTCTTGAAGCAGAGACTGCTTTTGCAGCAACAACAACAATGAAAACTTGGTCATGATTATGTAGAATTTCACAGAGTTTGGACTACTTGGCAGACAAAGGGAATGCTGAACTATTCCAGCCTGTAGTAGAAAGTTTATCATCACTGCAAGACTAAAGCTGCTGTGTAGTTTTACCAGGAATTATGCCTGCAGTGAGATTCAGCGCTAAGACCAAGAGCAGAGTCGATGCCTTTGGGTTTGTTCCTTTTACTTCTTTTACGTAACTTCATTTTACCCTTTTGCAAAGCCAACTGAAGAAACTGTTAGGCCCAGCCAGATGCAATCATAGCATGTGCAGCCTTAAAAGGCTGTGGGATAGGTGGGGTGATCATGAACACAGATAGGGGTTTATTTACAAGAAACATGTTTTTCAGAACGGTCTGTTTTCCAAAACTGTGCAAAGTCCACTGATAATCTATTAGGACAGCCTGCCTCCCCTCCAGCAGAGCAAAATAAATGTGTTTTAATACATAAATACAAATAAAAATAAGTTAAATAGTGTTTTCTGTTGCCTTATTCTGTAAAGTGATCCATCATCTCTTTTTGGATAAATTCTGTCTGACATTGAGTAGAGCTGATGTCTCACCTTGAAAAATAAGCCAGGGAAAAAGAGAAGCTGCATTTTTTCCTGCATAGCTCATATGGGCAAGGGAAGAACAGTGGTCAGCTGCATAACTCTTTTCATCACCTCTTAAGTAAACGGATTTAGGAGTACAAGGAGGAGTATTAGGAGTCAGTGACATCTTTGAGCTGAGCATTAACTGTATCAAGATTTAAATACTGTTAATGATCATGGAGTTATCTTTGGCTTTTTCAAAGGTTTTTGCAAGGTTCACCAAGAACAAGGAAGATTATCTTTCAGGGGTCAGCTTATAGTCCAGTTAAAAACTGTCCTGCACAATATGGCCAAAATCAAGCTGCCAGATATGCTTCCTTTCATGGGGGAGACCCATGCTGCAAATAGTTAAGTGCTGTGAGATCTGTAAGAGCTAGTAGTGCAGCTGAATGGGAAAGCAAGTTGTATCAGATACTCTACTGTTAACTGTTTGGGAGGTTTTTACTGGACAGTGTAGCTAGAGAGCTGTGTGGTAGCCCAAAGGTGCTTGTGTCCTGGGGCCATTGGGAGATTTTCAGCTGTGAGCTGAAGGGTAGAGGTTTTGTCCAGAAATCCTCCTCTGCCCATCCTCACAGGTTTTTAAAGAGATTACGCTTTTTTCCCTCTGTCTTCTCACATTGTTAGGTGATATAGTTGGGTGAGAAACTATCTCCTTCTTTATAGTTGGAGAGTGTCTTTGAATGTTTTCTGCTCTGTACAGACCACATCTGTCATAAAATCTATGAAAAAAAAAGTCTCATTTAAAGTCTTAACAAGGTAATTGATTTTAGAGAAGTTCACTGTTGCTCTTTGACTTTCACCATTATGTATGAAAAAGGCCAAATACGTTGTTTATGGCCCAGGCGGAAACTTGGTTGCTGTGGTGAAGTAGCTGTCAAAGTGCCTGGCTAATCATATTTATGAATCCAAGCAGAGATTTTGTAGTCCCCAAATGAAATAAATGGCATTTTGAATGAAGCTCAGTTAGCAGACTTACAGCACAGTAGCTGATTAAATTCTGCTTTGCCTCCCTTTTTTAAACTGTAGCGTACCCTGCTAAACCCTAAAATGGTACAAATCTTTAATCTTGAGCCCTTTGATATGTTCTGTAATGGCAATGAAATATGATTTATTTTTCAAGCAGAGTATCTCAAAAAAGCGTATTTCTCAAGTTTTGGCAGAGCTGAGAATTATTTTTACTGCATGCAGACTCTTAATGAAGCATGACACTTCACTGCTGCTTTTAGATATTCAGTAGCAGACATATGCCTGTCTTTGCTGTCTTCCCTCTGACATATTTCTGTCTGATACTGTAGTTTCTCAAAGAGAGATTTCATTTGCAGATAAAAGCTTTTGGAGACTCAGGAGAGGCAGATTTAGGCATGAACAGAGAGTGGCACTTTTAGGGTGGAGGTTAATCAGAGGGCTGGAGCACCTCTCCTACAAAGACAGGCTGAAAGGTTTGTGGTTGTTCAGCCTGGAGAAGAGATGGCTCCAGGGAGACCTCATTGCACCCTTCCAGGACTTGAAGGGGAGTTAAAAAAAGAGAGAGTGACTATTTTTTAAACTAATAGACAGTAGGTTTAGATTAGAGGTTAGGAAGGTCTTTACTCAGAGGGTGGTGATGCAATGGAACAGGCTGGCCAGAGAAGTTTGTGGGTGCCTCATCCCTGGAAGTGTTCAAGGCCAGGCTGGATGGGGCCCTGAGCAACCTGGTCTAGTGAAAGGTGTCCCTGCCTGTGGTGTATATGGGGTTGGAATTAGATGATCTTTAGGGTTCCTTCCATCCCAAGTCTTTGCATGATTCTTTGATACCAGAGTCCAGTTTTGTGAGGCAATCCATGGGACTTTTATCTGAAAAAAGTAATTGCTTTTCCCAGTGATGACACTTCAGGAAGTGAATGGCCAAACAGAGATAAAAGCTAGCTTTGTGCTAGGAAAGACTAATTTTAAAAGGCAGGTAATGATGGATAGGAATATTTTTGCTTTCTCTGGCACTCCTGGTTAACCGAAGAGTTTTTCTCAGATGGAAAGAAGCAGCAGAGGAGGCAACACTACTGTTTTTGAAACTTTCTAACGTGTTTTTTGTAGAGTTATATAAACTAAATACATGATAGCAAATTGTGCTGTGAAATTTCTTATTTCCTTCTTTGGGACAAATTTACATTTAAAGGGAATACACTTAAGGGGAATATACTTAAGGGTAGAGTTTAGCTGCAGGAAACTGCAGTAGAGAACAGCTTGTTTATTTTAGTGGTTTTCCTGTTTAGAACACATGGAAGAATATCAGAATGTGCACTAATCTTGAACACACACACACACAAACAACACACACACACACATGTGCGCACATGGTCACCTTATCCTGTCCAAACTGGGGAGTGCCTATAATTATTACCCTTTCATTTTGCTATCCTTAGGGAGGTATGACCAGGGCACTTCATCAGGAAACACTGAAAGGAAATTCCAATAGAAAACTCTCTAGGCTAAAGAGAAAACAATTAATTTTGCTGGCTGTGGCTTCTGGGTATGTTCCAAACCTATAATCTCCTCTTAGTCAGAACAGAGTCTTCCTGGAGACCCTTACACGTGCTGTGTTTAGTTTGGGTGGCAACACATAATGCTAATCCAGTGCCCTAGTTCATACCAAAAGCGCATGTCAATACATTTGAAGAAATGTGGGAATAATAGGTTGCAGCATAGAGCTTCTTTGGCACAAAATGCTTTTTCTCCCTTTGTCTTACAAGGAGATACACACTAAATAACTTCAGGTGTGGAACTGAATTAATCTTGAACTCCTAGGGTCCAGAAACTGAGGAAAGGTGCATACTCTGTCACATTACCCTCACCCTCACATACCCACCAGCACTTACATAAGCAACAGGGTAGTTACAGTTGGTATGGTTGTGCTGGTGATTGAAGTTAAATCCCTGGTCATAGACTTCTAGTTTGTTATTTTTATCTCTCAATTCACCTTATAGAGCTCTGCAACCTCTCTTGGAATCCTAGTTGCTTTAGGGAATGTTTAGTATTTTGTATTAATACTATGGTAATGTGTGTATTTTGTCCTGCATTAGCTGTTTTCCAGAGATTTGAAGTGGATATTTATCCAGGAATTCAAATTATTTTTATTTTCCCCTTGCCCACTATATCTTTGGCCTGATGGCATATGCTTAAGTTTGTGTAATGGTTTCACGTTCGCTGGAATTCTCTTATCCAAATTTAGTGTAGTGGTTTGAGTGTTTACTCTCTTTTTTCCTCTGTGAGATAGGATCAGGAGAAAAAGCAAAGCAGGCCCAAACTTAAAGATATAAAGATAGATTTATTAACACACACTAAAAGAAGAAAATGAGTATCCAAATGAAACTTTGACAATACTCTTCCTCCTCCCCCCAAGTGTTCACTTTCCCACAAACAACATAAAGAGACAAAACTTGTGATTTTCAGTCAGTTTCACCATTTAAAAAAATAAGCTTTCATTAGTTCTTTAGGAAAAGGAGTCTCTCTTAGAACTCCTGTGGTAACATCGCCACAAGAAACAGTCCTCTGGTGGCTCCCATATCACAAATCTGCACCCGCCTGGAAAAAACTCTCTGCAGACTGTGAAGCCCCTCCCATTAGCAGTTTCCCAAGCTGCTCATGGGTCATAGACTCATGCATACTGGGGTGTCATTTTCAAAGATAAGCCACTCCAAAGGCAAAAGATTANAGTTTCCCAAGCTGCTTATGGGTCACGGGCTCATGCATACTGAGGTGTCATTTTCAAAGATAAGCAACTCCAAAGGCAAAAGATTGTTCATCGCAGGGAACAGAGATGTCTTCTCACTTCTTCACTGGTGTAGAGGGCTTCTTAACTCATCTCTCTCTGTTTAAACACCTCATAGGATCACAAGATCACAACTACTAATTCAATTCACTAAGTCCATCACAGATACCTTTGCTAAAACCCACAAATCTGAATAATCATCTTCCCAAAATGCATATTTTTCTCATGGTTTAAAGGGAATACCAATATATTACAGTTCATTACCATAGCTCATAAGAGAAGTCCAGTCTAAAATGACAACTCCTCAAACCTTTCCCTCAATTAAGTCTTTTATTCTCTCTTCACCTGACTTCTGTCTCATGCCATGTCTTCTCCATGTTTCACTCTGTCCTTTTCTTTTTTACTCAAAAGGAGGATTAGGGTTTTAAACAGTTTCATCTGTACCAGGAAAGAGTTAACATTCTCACCCAGGCCTGAAGATGGTCATGTGATCTCTGCTGGGCAGCAGCCTCTAGGATTTTCAAAAGCTGTGGGGATGTTGGGAAGAGACCTTCACCCCGAGGGATCTCAGGGTGGCCTGGCTGGTAGACGTCTCCTGCCCTCGCCGCCTCAGGGACCATCGGGGCGGGCCCGACCCAGCCGGGCCCATAGCTGTTATCAGGGGGCCCAGCAGACATCTCCCCCCAGCTCGGGGTAGGCTTTAAAGTTAGCTGGATGTTAAGCTGCAGCCTCCCCCTCCCCTGCCGGCAGCCGATGGGGCCCAGGGCACGGCCAGGCCAGGGCCAGCTCCTCACCACAGGGAGAAGCGGCAGGGCCGGCTGGCCTGGGCAGCTCCATGGAGTGGCCCTGGGGGGCCGGCTGTTACCTGCTGGCAAGCCAGAAAGGAAAAAGGGCCGTTCCCTGAGATCCTCCGATATTTAACCCCTGTATGTTCGCAGAGATGTATCCCTTTCTAATT
>VXBB01002614.1:1960-12276 GCA_013399915.1 Illadopsis cleaveri | reverse complement strand
AAAGAGAGAGAGAGAAAACCAAACCCAGTAAATAAACAAAACCTACCAAAGCCCCAAGGGCTAGCTAGCTATCTGGTATCCTACAGACATCCTTCTTTTCAAAATATTGAAATATTAGGCTAATAAAATTTGCATTTTCTTCATGCCTGAAGAATAAAACCCCAAATCAATCTTGAAATGGATATGAGTTCTTCTATCAACATTTGGAGACTGAAGAACCAATGCTTCACAAGTGTTCCATTTCAAGACCAAACTATCTCGCATTAACTTGTTTATAGCAATCAACTTTAATATTATAGATGAATGTTCATATAAAATTCTGATTCCATGGTCTACTCTGAAATATTTCATTGAACCTTTCCTCTCCTAACATTTTTGAAATCATATTCAATGCATTGGTCATGACACAAACTATCCAACTCTGTCCTGGAGTTATGCCTTTGAAATACACACAACAGCTCTGCATTAATAATACAAAAGGAGATAGGATGAAGGAAGATGTTCCTTCCCAGCTCTGGAAATACTGGAATATACAAAAATTGATTGATGCATTGAACACCCATTTATTTTAGATCAATTTTGTTAGTGAGGCCCTGATAGGATTCCTCCCTATGCTAGATTCTCTATGCTAATCATTAAATCTAGAGGAAAAAGCATCAAGGTGCTGCAGTGTGAGCAGCCTAGATTTCAAGAATATTCTAACAAGGATTTAAATATTTATGCAGTCTTTTACTTCAAGATTTTTCATGTATTTAGCACATTAATATAATATTAAATAATTGCTGTTCTTTTGTTGTTGTTGTTATTATTGTTAAAAATAGAATACATTTTATTGGTTTGATTTTTGCCAGGAAAACAATTGTGATACATTATCATTCCTAGTCCTGTTACAGGAATTGCAAATGGAAAACACACCATCCAGAGTTATTTGCTTTCTGCAATAGGCAGAGACACATTTTCAGTGTCAAATAACTTTTGACATTTAATGTGAAAACCAAGCTACCTTACAGTTAACTGTCTTGGGGTAATAATGATAGAGCATCAAATCATTTTATTTCTACCAATGGATTTTTTGGGTTGCCTTAAGCAAACAAAAATACATCTTATGCTGAATACCTCATACTTGAAAACTGTCTTTATCAGTCTTCAGTCTGTTCCAGGGCTGAATCCTCTGCACATTCTGTTTGGGATTGAGGGGTTTTTTTACAGGAGAGCTAGCTAAAATATTGAGAAATTTAAATACGTGTTCCTGTTACTATTTCTTTTAGCAGTGGAAGAATCCTTCCAAAGAGAACTTTTGACAAAGTATGTTTCAGGCTAAAATAATGTCTGAACTTGTACAAAATATGATTTGTTTTGGTGAAAACTCCAACCGTGCTCAAGTTACACCTCATGCCCGCTATTGTCCTGGGGATACATAGTCTGAATTTTTTGAGTCTGTTTTTGAAAGCTGTTAGGTGTCAAGTAGCTGAAGTTATTTATTTCCTGTAAATTCAGATGTCTTACATGTATTTGTACTTTATCCCAGCCTGAACCCTCCAATATTTGTTGTACCTTAACTAAACAATTGGTAAATAATCAACAGGATCTGAGGCAGGACCACAGACCAATATTCAGACAGAATTTGCCATTCAAGACTGTAAGATTCTGACTGATGTGATAGAGCACTTGAGAGTTGCTTCCTAAGCAAGGCACTGCTTGAAGTATAAAGAGTGGCAGAAAACAAGGCCAGTTGAAGGCAGCAGTAATATCTGTACAGAGATATGACATTATGTATGCACAGCACTGTACCAGTTATTAAATGATTAATTTTTTGCAAGTGTTGAAACTTCCACAATGATACATTAGGCAACATATCAGCATCTCAAAGAAAAAAGTGTTATACCTTGACCTCCATTAGTATTGAGGTCAGTTAGGTGCACAAGGAATATTCTTTGTCTAGGAGTGGCCAAATTAGCAAGTTGGCACTTAGAATTAAAGAGATAAAAGTTAACTATATAACATTTGCATGCAAGACTCTTTATCAGTGAGGGCAACAATTTTAATTTTTAAAAAAAATTAATAACCATCCTCTTTTGATTATTTCTTCCAACAGTGTTTACTGAGGCCACAAAACAGACTAATTTCACATTTTAGCAGCATAAGCCCAGTCAATTACCAGATGACATCCATTTGCTGTAACTCACAAATGAGCAGTTCCCATCAACAATTTTAATTGATATCTATTTCACACAAAATTTGTTCCTCAAGCAAATTACCCAGCTTAAAAGTTCACTGGGTCTGTGCAAGAACATCAATACTACATCAACTTGCATAGGCTTGCAAACAGATACTTGAATTACCTTTCATGTGAGCAGTAATTCTTTTCTGACCCAGTCTGTGTTATGAACAATAAACAATCCACTTTTTACCCAGTTCGTCCTCTGTCAGTAGTTATGGTTGTAATTAGACATTGCTTTCACAGAGTTTGTTTTTTGGTTTGCTCTTTATAAATCAGAGATGGCATATAGTCTAACTAACCAAACCACTGAAGCAGAGGCAAAAAGAAGCAACCATACGTGTTTATGTTAATCTCTTTAGAGACCAGGATTATTTGGATTAAAAGGAACAGCCATTCAAATAGTCTTTTCCTCATCCAGGGACAACTAATAATCTGACCAAAAATACTAGACCATTAAAGAGAAAGTCAACCCTCTACTAACAAAGAATGTGTTTCAGCTGCATAAAATCCTTTCCCCTGTGGAAAAAAAATACTTTTACCAGTTTAGAACAAGATTTAAAGTGTGAATAACACACTGACACATGGTAAATTGGGTCTAATTTTAAATATACTTCATAAACCAATAAAAATTCTCCTGAAAATGAAATGCCAAGTGTCGTGGTTTGACACTGGCCAAATGCCAGGCCCTCATGAAAGTCATTCACTTACCCTCTCTTTTTACAGTTGGGCAGAGGAGGGGAAAAAATGAACAAAGTGTTTATGAGTTGAGATAAGGACTGGGAGAAAAAAACATTCTAAGGGCAAAACAGGTTCAAATTAAAGATATAAAGTAAATTTATTATTAACAGTCTGAGGAGGATAATGAGAAGTAAAGTAAGTGTTTTAAGACACATTTTTTCCCCCCAGCCCCTCCCTCCTTCTCACCAAGGAAGGGACAGGTTGTGGGGGTTTTGGTCTGTTCGTCACAAGAGATCTTTCTCCATTCATGCAGGAAGAGGAGTCTTTTTTCTGCTATGCTGTGGGGTCCCTCCCACGGGCAAACAGTCTTCCCAAATCTCCTGTGGTGTGGGTCACTCATCCACAGGGTTCAGGATAGGCTGCTCTGGAAGGAAGGGCCCTCTTTATCTCTGGAAGCAGGTGCCCTCTCTCTCCATTCAAGTCTCTCACTGGATCACAGCTTTCTCTGGCATCCACTTGCTCCTGTGTGAACACTTTTTCCATGGCTGCAAGTGGATCTGTGCATCGCCCCACGGACTTCATGCATTACAGGGGGCAGTTTGATTTATTATAGTCCTCACTACAGCTTGAGAGGCATTTCCACTCTAACACTTGAAGCATCTCCTCCCCCTCTTTCTTTTCCACTGACTTTGGTGCCGCCATGTTGTTTTCTTTCACATCACTTTCTTTCTTTCCTCACTTCATCCTTGTTTTCTTTCTTTCCTCTNTCTAAGGGCAAAACAGGTTCAAATTAAAGATATAAAGTAAATTTATTATTAACAGTCTGAGGAGGATAATGAGAAGTAAAGTAAGTGTTTTAAGACACATTTTTTCCCCCCAGCCCCTCCCTCCTTCTCACCAAGGAAGGGACAGGTTGTGGGGGTTTTGGTCTGTTCGTCACAAGAGATCTTTCTCCATTCATGCAGGAAGAGGAGTCTTTTTTCTGCTATGCTGTGGGGTCCCTCCCACGGGCAAACAGTCTTCCCAAATCTCCTGTGGTGTGGGTCACTCATCCACAGGGTTCAGGATAGGCTGCTCTGGAAGGAAGGGCCCTCTTTATCTCTGGAAGCAGGTGCCCTCTCTCTCCATTCAAGTCTCTCACTGGATCACAGCTTTCTCTGGCATCCACTTGCTCCTGTGTGAACACTTTTTCCATGGCTGCAAGTGGATCTGTGCATCGCCCCACGGACTTCATGCATTACAGGGGGCAGTTTGATTTATTATAGTCCTCACTACAGCTTGAGAGGCATTTCCACTCTAACACTTGAAGCATCTCCTCCCCCTCTTTCTTTTCCACTGACTTTGGTGCCGCCATGTTGTTTTCTTTCACATCACTTTCNTCAGGCCATGCCAAATCAACACACCAAGAGAAATGGAAGATAATAAGGATCTCTCAGCAAGAATTTTATGTCAAAACCTCAGTAAGATAATTTAAAAGCTATCTGTAAAAATGATGGATCTGTATGTCCAGGTACTGATGATTTAAAATCATGGCTATTAAACGTAAGTGCTTTTCTTCTTATTAATGAATAGCTAACTCATTAATAAGTTAGCTACTTAGGTTTAAAATTCTTCACTCAAACAGAATCTAAAACAACATAAATAGCTCCTAAATGGGCACATTGTAATTATATTCCCACTTCAAGGACTACCAGACAATAAAAATAGAGGGCTGGCTTAATAAAATAATTCATCCTCCACATCAAAGTCCAATTCACCTAATGTGTTTCATTATTTTAAAAGTCACTTTGGTGCCCTAGTTATTTCTAACTTTCAGAAACTGTAGCATTTCACTCTCTCATTTTCTCTCATTCACTGTGAGGCAAAGTCTGTATTTTTCACTGAAAAAAATTTATACAAACAAATATCCAGAACTGTATTTGCCTTTGAAAATATGTCCTGATGAACCTTTATTATTATTATTACTACTACTATTTGTACCATTTTTATCCTTAGCACAAATACTAAAGTAAAAGCAAGCTCTGGGTTTATTCCATGCCTTAGCCACCTACACACTTCCTAACTACAACTTTCAGGGCCTAAATCCAAAATCTTCGGCCAAAAATGAAGCGTGATATAAAATTAGAAAGTTTGACTCAAGCCAAGATTTCACTTATTGTGATGGATTCTTTTTTATAACCTCTGAATTAACAAGGAGAAAATGGAAAATCATGGAATATCTTGATTTGGAAGGGACCCACAAAGAATAAAACAAAACAGTGCCATAACCCAATGAAACTTAAGCAGTTTTATTGCTATATCCTTCCAAGGTTGAGTAAAATACAACTGGCCAAAATACTGTTTTACCCAAACACACTCCATCTTATTGCATTTAAGAGTTCTAAATTCAAAACATCAAGGTTTCTAAGGTTTGGTATGACTTTCTCCGTGGGGAAAGTGTATATATTTATATATCTATGAATTCATGTGTTTACATAGTTAAAAGCAGAAGATAAGTATTCAGTAGCTTCCTTTCATGTGAATTTGATTTTTAATTGCATTGTCAAAACTATTATCAAGACATTTAACTGCAGCAAAACACAGCTTAAACTAAAAATTGGGAACACCTTTTACAAATTTGAAGTAGAAAAATTCAAGTTTAGTACAATGGTTCACTTGAAATAGAATTTCTTGTTATGTACAGAACAAACTGACAAAGCAGTTTTGTGTCTGGCTCAATTCAACATTTTGTACTACAATTTCCCTGGATCTCCTTCATTAGAATGGGATTTTTTCAGATTACAAATAACAATTTCAAAATTAAACTAAACATCAGTATGGAAACTGTTACATTTGTTTTCAGAATAAAATTATCCATTTTCATAACCTTTTAAATTTCCAATTATTCTAGGTGCAATACCATATTTTTGTATTAAAATAGCTGAAAGGCTGAGAAGCATAAGTTGACTTTCTACACAATATATTTTATAACTGGTTCAAAACTGCTCAGGCATAGAAATAATTTTAACTAAGGTTTAGAAGGAAATTGAAATGACTGCTTGTTGAGGGCAGGGAATGATACAAAGTGCTTCTACACATGTTATGAGGATTATCCAGAACTTGAAAGTAGATAAGTATAATTCCACTGCTGAAATAAAGGTAGTTTAAGGGCTAGTATTTACTGTAGAAATAAATCAAAGCAGTGAAAACTACCTAAACTGCTATCAGAAACCATCAGAATTATAAATGTAGATGACGAAGTAAATACACACACAGAGGATTCCTTTCACTTCCACAAGCACCTAAAATCCTGACAGAGGACTAACCTGAGGTATTTCTATCAACAGCAATTGATAGATAGTTCAAACAGTTCACACTTCTCTTGTGTATGTGCAGTGAAACAACAAGAGGCAAGATGTAAAACAGAAAATACCCTCCAGGTAAAAGGAAAAAAGTCTTTGCTGGAGTGGTCTGTGATGAACATCCCTTAATAGGAAAGAAGCACTTAAGATTCAAAAATGTTAATTGGTTGAAAGGAATGACAACAGTCAGAGGGTCCTCCATCAGTCAGAGAATTTTGTTAGTAAATTACGTGCTTGACACGGAAATTGGTATGTTAGTCCCTGACCTACTATATAGGCACACAGGAGTGGGTTTGAAATAAAAGAAAAGGGTAAATGGAAGAGTGAAGTTAAGCTCATGACAGTGGAGGTTCGATAAAAGTGTAGGGTGGAAGGGAAAAGAGAAATTAAACAGGTTGTTTAAAAAGGGGGANAGAGTGAAATTAAGCTCATGACAGTGGAGGTTCGATAAAAGTGTAGGGTGGAAGGGAAAAAAGAAATTAAACAGGTTGTTTAAAAAGGGGGAGAAAAATTAAAAAAAAAAAAAAAAAGAAAGAAAGAAAAAGAGAGGGGAAAAACAATAAAAAGAGAGGGGAAAAGGGTTCGCCAGCCCTTGCTCCAGTGTCAATCCAGCTGATGGCTTCCCAGTCCTGGTCTCAACGTCAGTCCAGGCAGTAAGTGGCATTCCAGCTGCATTGGGCTAGCTGATGACATGTCCAGGGTTGGGAGGGCACCATTCACACTTGGGGTGGTGGAGGGGGGTACCTTTTTATGGACAGATTTCACTGCCCCAAAGACAGGTTTCTCACTTTCTATTCTAATTAGTTATCATGCAGTCTGTTCTTTCACATCTTTTGGGCAGGGGTTAGAGGGCTTCGAGGGTCTTGAGTGGTCCCAGTCCATGTCCACTTCCTGCCAATCATTCCTGCACTTCCTCACTTCTGTATTGTGGGTCTTTCTTGTGAAAAAGTGCTGCCCCATCTCCACCTGGCCTCCCTTCTCCAGCCAAAACTTAGTCTTTCTCATAGGATTTTAGTAACAATAGCCCTTGGTTATTACCAACCATCCTTGTCTGTTATTACCAAGAGTTCCTTGACTCCACAGCCATCCAGTTATCAGTGCCTGAGACACACACATTTGCCAGTTATTTTTTGGGAATTGAGAGCTCCAAAAGATCTCACTTTGGACCACTGTTTATTGGGTCTCAAGAGAGTCGGCTTTAGTCACAGTAATTTTCCACCCTGGCCAAAATTCAAGTTGGTAACTTTCATTAACGGTCCCCCAACAGAAATATTATTCTACTTGGGTTATTATTCAGACAAGAACAAAGTTTGTAAGTCTGCTTGTTAAAAACCAGGTGCTCATTAGACTGCACTAGTTCCTGGGAACAGACAGCGTTTCTGATAAGCTGGAGAGGGGCTTTGCCCAGGTGCAGTTTGTCAAGGCTGAGGCCTAATGAGAATTTCTCAGACAACAATGCATACCACCTCCTAACTGAAGCTCTTTGGGCCACCCTGTCACGGGGAAGGTGTTCCTGTTAAAACTGGCCTTATGACTTTAAATGGTTCCATTGGCACGCGAACGCAAATCCAACCTCTTCTGCCAAAAGAAATAAAACAAATCTTTGGAAAAACAGTAAGCACAACAGCAGTGTTGCAGCAAACATACTTTAACAAACCCACTGAACCGCCAGAGTAGGCTCCACAAGGGGTACCCTGTTTTAATTAATACGGTTCCTCTGTCCACCCCAAGATTTTTCAGTGGATCCTGCTTCATACACACAAGAATTTGAGGCAGGTAAAGGGTTATACCCTGAGTATGTCCCCTGCAATTCCTCCAGCAACATTTTTTCTCTGTTTTGCTGCAGCTAGCAAAGCCCTTAGGTGGTAGTTTTTGATCCTTAAATTTCCTAATCCAGCCTCTATCACCTCTTCCACCTAAACTGAGTGAGGTCTTCAGTTTCCTTGTATGGAATTTCTCTGGTACACACTCATCCCTGCTCAGATCTATTAAGTGAGGTGCATATGGCCTTATGTTAAACTTCTCTGCATGTGATTTCTTGGACAGCCTGTCTGGCCATTCTGACACTGCCTGTTCTCACTGATTTGTGGCAAGACTGTCCATCAGTGTTTTCGGGATTCCCTTCTGCCAACCTTGTGACAAAACTACCTGTCTGGTGGGTGGGTGCTTCCACCCACCCTGGTTGGAACAGGAGGAAATCCTGGGTGAAATTCTTGGACTAAATTGAGCATGTCTCACTCTACAAGTTTCTGGTTTGCTGACTACTGGCTTTACTGGACCATACTTTCACCCAACATTAATCCATTCCTGGACTACCTCTCCCCTGGCACACACTTTGCCTCCCCAGGCAGTGGTATCTCCTGCAGGGAAGGAGGTGGGCAGCAGAAAGCCTGTATTTTCCCCTGTAATTGTAATGCCATTGGTTTCAGAGAATCAGGAAGCCTGCTTATTAACAGGGTCATCCAGTCAGCATCTACTCTCAACATCATAGGTAATTCTTGTAAAGGGGTTAGCTTACACTCATACACTCATACAGCATCTGAATGTATGCTGCCTTTTGAATACTTTGCACTAATTCATCTGTGGTGCTTTCTGTGGTTACAAGGTCACCTCTCTCCACGGGGTTTAAATTTCTAGCCCAGAAGGTTGCACTCTGGATTAGGGACCACAGGGTTTGGCAGTTCCCAGTAGTAAGGAAAACACTGGGATCCCTCCTTTTAGCTAAGAAGGATTTGGCCTACCTCACTCAAAGAAACTCTCCAAACAAATTACGTTTCAGTTCCCGAGGGTGGCAGCTAAAGTCCTTTTTTAACTTAGCTAATTCAGGAGGAGTAAAAAGTATCTCTTTGGCTGTAATGACGAGGGGGTTGATTCTGATAATTTTCATATAAAAAGTCAGTTTTTATTAGTGGGCAGAGATGGGCTACACGGACAGAAAGTCTCTGTGAGCTCACCAGCTCTCATCCCATCCCATTTCAGTCTGTGAGAGCAACTGCTCTACCTGTGACATGACTCAGGCATGCCCTGGCAGCAACCTGAGCTGGGCTGGCCCAACCCTGGGCTCCCAGACCAGCTCCTTCTGCATCACTTCCATCAAACTGCTGTTCTGGTTTCTTTTCTTTCCTAAGTGTCCCTCTAGGTTTGCTACCTGGGCTTGCAGGAACTGAACCTGTGCTCATAGAGATTTAATTACGGCTGTCTCCTGATGGCTGCTGGCTGCTCGCTCTTGCAGGGCTGAAGCCAGTCCCGCCCCTAACACTGCACAGACAACTTCTTTGCCTTCCTTTGGTTTAGATTTCATTTTCAATCACAAAGCTGTGATGTGATCTATCACACTTTGCACTCTGTGCCAGTGCTCTGCAGCCCACTCCAGTCGAGACACAGCTGGGTCTCCTTCAGACCTGTCAGTGAGCCAGTTCTAATTCATCTGCTGTGTAGCTTGTTAGTGCCACACAATGCACTATTGTTAAATTGAAATATTATGTGATACCAAATAAAATGCCTCAGAGAAATCCAAGTATCTAATAGTGACACAGGTGTCTTTATCAACCAGACCTTGAACTCTGCTGAAAACAAAAGCTGACCTATCTGAGAAGAGGCTCTATAGTGACAAGCCTAATTATATTTATATTATCTAATTCTTATTTAACAGACTCACAGAGTAGCCATTTCATTATTCCACCTTGGGCTAGCATCTGGCTAATGTTTACAGCTCCACTGACTCATTCTTTTTAACCAGCAAAACTATCTTGTCTGTCCTTAATATCTTTTGTCAGTTTTCCAAAGAGCATAGATAAATACCAGAGCAAGACCAGGTTCCTCAATTCCTCACTGTCTGTTTTGATACATTTGTAGAACCATAATATGGTTTGGGTTGAAAGAGTCTTTAAATTCTGCTCTTTCCAATGTGCCTGGCATGGGCAAGGACACCTGCCACTAGACCAGGTGGCTCAAAGCCCAATCCAGCCTGGCCTTCTACATTGCCTGGGAAGGAACATCCACAGCTTCTCTGGGCAACCTGTGCCAGTTCCTCACCACCACTCATTCCCAACTTTCATAATGTTTTGTGCCAAGCT
>VXBB01002598.1:180431-192548 GCA_013399915.1 Illadopsis cleaveri | reverse complement strand
GGATAACCCTGCTTTCATAAATCTATTTCATTTGCAGAGGTATGATTTATGGTTCTTCACAAAATCCTGTTAAATTCAGAGAGAATTTGTTCAGTACAATGATCTGTGGAATTGGACAAAATTGTAAGTAGCAGTGGTCAAACAGCATGGGCAGAAAATGCAGAAACCAACTGTGAAATTTCTCATTGTTGCAGGATAATACATATGTATGTAACAATTTCCTGGAAGGTCAAGAGTTCTGTACTTTTTCTGTAAGACGGTGATCACTTGGATTCAGAATAGGCCTGTTGGGACTTTGTTCAATTTATGTTTTCAATCATTAGTTATTAACTTTGTGTTGCTTTTTTGACTTACCTATGAGACTGATGACTTTTGTTTACGTACTATGAAAGATGTCTTCTTCCTACAGCTCATGTCTGCAATGTTTTTTCTGCTGTAGCACATGCAATTTAGGTTTATCTTCTTTCTTGGTTTTCTTTACTTTCTTCCTGTGTTGCTTTCTATTTTGCAACATAGTGTGTTGGATTTTGATTTCTTCCAAACTCTTTCTTACTGTTTTCTGCAAACAAGACAACAAAGTTTATGTTCAACACGTAGTTCATCCAAAAAGTAATGGAATACCTAATATCGTGCAGTCCTTACAAAGATAAAGTACACGTTGCTTCTATTTTTTTTCTAGTTTATGTAATTCCATCTAAACATAGCAAAATGAATTTTGTCTAATTTTCCATTTTTCCTCTCAGAAGACAGTAACTGAGCCACAACAATGTAGGTCACAAAACTTTCTTCATATACTTCATTTTTAACTCTTAGTGGAGAGAATAGGAATTAAAGGGACTTTCCCATCTTTTTGCTTTCCTTTTCTCTTGCTAGCCATAGTATCCCTGTGGAATGGAGAGCAAAAGTGGGAGTGGAACTCTTCCTTATCTACTCACAGCTTTTCTGCTGTGCTTAGAAAATTCAAACAAAATCACTGTTTAGAAAACAACGAACTTAACACCTCAGCAAGGCAAGTAAATTAATTTAATAAAGTTATGCTCCAGAATACTATTGCAGTTCAATGCTAAAGAAGGAAATCTACAATTAATAGATCAATAATTCATAACAAGCAATATATATTTTTAAAATAAGAAATTCTGCTAGAAATCGTTTCCGGGTCATCTAAGATCACATACTCAGTTTTGTAATGTGGAAAACCAAGTTCGATGAAGACCATTGCCTGTACTCTGGCTTTAATTTTTTCACTAAAGAAGTGTTTCAAACATGTTAACAACTTCTTAGACTCAGTGTTTTAATTTTACTTTTGATTAGAATAGTCTAATTGCAGGTGAAAGTAAAATGAGTAAAAAAAATTAGAGAAAGTTACTGGAAAAATTGTGAAACATTTAAGAAGGTTTAAAAAGCTCAGAAAATATGCTCCTGACTAAACAGGCTTTTGAAATGTTCATTGCACGCACTCTGGCCCAATCACTTGTAACACCATAATCATCATTTATTTTGAGACATCTCTCAATCATAATAATTGATTAATTGTGCCATGCCCATATGCAGGTAAGGATGACATCTGACCAAAATACACTTTATTAATTGTCAATACCTGTTATGTTTCTTTGAGATCTTCAGTGTGTGGACCTTATTTTATCTTAGCTTTTATTCTAAAATTTCAGCTCAATGAAAACTTTTCTAGCTTTGGAACATTTCAGCATGGGAACACTATGATAGTAATACATAAGCCTTTGGGGTTTCAGCTGTTACTGCAGCAAAGTCTTCTGGTTTTCAGAAACTGCCAGAAGCAGGGAGAATAAAGGTTGTATATAGTTTTGATAAACCCCATCATTATCCTTCTATGGCTACAAGGATATTTTTATTAATATGTGCTCCACTCTCTTTTCTCAGCTCTATGCCAAGTTTTACTCCTCAAAAGAGCCATTTCATTTTCAAAGAAAGATCTCAGGAAATCAAAACTTTTTTTTTATAGTTGACCTACAGTGCTTATAAATCAAAATCACCCAGGCAATGGAGAAGAAAGAGAAATGTATACATTAAAAATGGAATTCTATAAAAATAGAGCTAAGAACATCTGTCGGTACAAGAAGTCCTTCAAATACGAGAATCATGAATAATGTAGTTCTCTATTGGACTCAATATACCCCGAACAGAGGGCAGGCACATTTTGCCAATACCACAGGCCATGAAGCTAAGGAAGGACATAAAAGAAATTACTTCTTGCTTTTCACTCAGCAGGGCAGTAACAGAACTTACTCAGTTTTGAGCTTTTCAGACATATCATGATTGAGATAGAGTTGACTGTAAGACAGTAAAGTTCAGCGGAGAAATTGATTTAATGGAGAATATTCAAGTCCAGCAGTCTTGCTGTTGATCAACATCCCACTATGCTTGGAACATTATATCCTGTTGCTTGTGCTGGCACTTGTTCACCCTGTGGCATTATTTTTTTTGCTGCTTAAAAGGCAATTGCACTCACCTTTGCAGAGCAGGACATAGAAATGTGATTTTGTGCTTGAAATCTGTCAACAATCATATGCTAGTTTGAAGGAATTCATCCTACTCCTATAAGCCTACCACCCTCTAAGACTTCTTTTCCCCTTTCCTGACTCCCTGGACAACTGCAGGAGGTGATTTTGGCACTGTGCAGCTGTCCTCATTGGGAGAATTGCTGTGCCATGAAGGTAACCATGCTCATCTCTGCTGAGGTTAGGTATGCTTCCCTTTGACAAGATGGAGTTCTGTCTTGGTCAAGCCAGGCTGGAGTTTGTCTACCTAGCTTTAATTGGGCTGGGCTGGGGTCACTGATGCTACCACTATGGCAAAGAGTTCAGCCTCTGCTTAGGGTCTAGTGTCCTTCTTTCTTAAACTGCTTCAGCTGAGCTGTGCTGTGGCAGTCAGTACAATCTGCAACAGGACCGAGTGTTGCCAGTTCTCCTGCAGCTGCCTGGGAGTGAGTGAGAATTATTCTCTTAACTGGCTTGTCTGTGTCAAACTGGAGAGGAGTGCCAGGGTTGTTCAAGACCTGTCATTCCCAACCACTCAATTCTTGGATGCTGCTTCTGAATTCAGAATCACACAATTGTCCTTGGACTCCCTCCCCATTTAGCCTTCCACTACTCGAAGAATAACATCAAGAGTGGGCTCCAAATACTTTGCTTGGATTTGGCAAGACCTAGTGGTCTTTAGTGGAGTGGACTGACTCTAGCTGCAGGCAGACTGCCCTTCCTTCCTCATCTATTTACACATCAGCAGTGCCCCTTTTATCACATACTGACTCCAGATCCAGTACGTGCATAGCAGATCATCTAGTTGTGAGAGAGTAATATGTCTGTAGCAGGTATGAGATGGGAGAGCAAAAGGTCAAATAGATAAGTTTTGTGTAGTTGGCAACAGAAAATGAGCCAAACTTCAAGGCTCTCATTTAGTAGAACCTCTAGAAATTAACTTTGGCAGTAAGTCATTTTATTAGAGTAATCAGTGCAAGACTGGATGCCAGTAATAATAATAATGTTAGCTGTGTGAATTTAAAATCAAGTAGTCATGACTTATTTTCAGAAAGACTTAATGCCTAATACTTCAATTCACTCTCATCAAAAAATGAGATAATTATCTCTAATTCTCTCCTCTGGTGCCATGATTTTTTTATTGTGTAGAGACTATGTATTCTTAAAGCAAGTCATTTTTAAGTACTAATCAGACAACATATGACAGTTTCCATGACAGTCTAATCGAACACTAGCTTTTAAACCAGAAATATGAAATAATTTAGACTACTTATTTTAATTGCTTGTATGTTAATTAATCAAATACTTTTCCCAGGGTAGTGATTATTTTACTCAATATTCATCTTTCATGTATGCACACACATCCATACAGATTCACTTTTTAATAAAGTTAAACTTCTCCCATGAATATCATCAGACTAAAAAAAAAAACCCAACTTTGTCAAGCAATATTATTTTAGTCTGAGTATTCTGTTTCCCATTTCTACAAAATAGGAATAATTTCTTAAATTATGACTCTCTTCAGGTTATTATATTTTATAACGTGTATCCTTTGACATTTAAATAATTAAAAATTTGAATAATTAAATAGGAAAACTTTTGATTTCTTAAGAATTCTAATATATACTAATGAATTATTATTCATAGTTTTTGGTTCTGAAGTTGACTCCTGTAATGA
Source organism: Illadopsis cleaveri (assembly GCA_013399915.1). Taxonomy (NCBI): domain Eukaryota; kingdom Metazoa; phylum Chordata; class Aves; order Passeriformes; family Timaliidae; genus Illadopsis; species Illadopsis cleaveri. Next base: position 188,357 of record VXBB01002598.1, on the reverse strand, counting down.
TATTGCATATTGCAATTATAAGCATGTAGCATAAAACAGGGGGAAAAAAGCCATTAGTTAAAGAACATTATATATTCTACCGTTAAGTGATTAATGCTTGATCACATTCTGGATTTACTGTTGCAGTATACATTTTTTAAGGGGATATTGAATTTATCACTGCTATCATATGATGCAAATTAAAAAAATAAAGCATTTAAAGTCCTTTATTGCTTGTAAAGGTGGAGAAAAGGGTTTATGTGAAAAATTTTAAATTCTGTTAACTGCCTAAGGCAAACTTTCTCATATAGCATCCTGATCTTATATCATATATTTTTCATAGCTAGTTCACCTGGCACAGCTGAACTTGCATCATCATGGGGTCTGGCACTGGATAAGTCAAAATGACACAGGAAAAAAACAACCTTCTTTTGCTAACAACAGTTGCAAGGATATTCTTCATAAGTGAGAACATTTAGACACAACATAATCCTCTTTGAAGGAAAATTCAGTGTGTTTTGGAAAATTCTTCATTTTACCACTTCATAACACCCAGAAAGGAAAAATCCCTTCAAACTCGACAGAGCACTTCAGTAGGACATTTGATTTTGTAAACTAATTCTTGAAGTTTGCATATGGACACATTAGGGCTCCAAATCCTTTGATATGCACATTGGTTTTTCTTGCTGTCACAGTTTTATGTTTAAGACTCATTGGTGTGATAGGCTGCAGCCAAAATGCTGCTAGTTATTCCTAGTTTTTCTTTAAAGAACATGGAGTCTAGTTGCATGAAACAAGATCTAATGACATTCTACTTGGTTAGTGGTGACAAACTGTTGTGAGTAGACTTTATTGGATTGTTTTTGCAGCAGTCGTTGCAAAAACAGAAAATAGATTCATAGAGTTACAGTCACTGGAGTTGGAAAAGGACTCTGAAAATCCTCTGGTTCAGTACACTTTCTCTATTTAGGCAGTGTAGGCTAGAGCAGATTGCTCAGGACTCTGCCTGGTCAGGTTTCAGCTCTTAAACAGTTATTTTCATGTTGGAAATATCAAATTGTCACAGGAAACTGCATTTTTTTTCTGCCAATAAACAAAACAAAACAAACCACAAAAAAATCCCCATCAATGTGCTGAAAGATTTTGACATCTTTTCTGATTTTTCTTTTCTTATTTGACTGAATCCTGAGCAGTGTCATCCATTTCTACCTACAGAGGTCCCATTGTTTGACCTATAAGTAAAAATTTAATAGGAAAAAAGCTATGTAGCAGTATTTTAATTTCAGTTTCATGGTTTTGTGGTAGGTTGACCCTGGCTGGATGCCAGGTGCCCACCAAAGCTGTTCTGTCTCCCCTCCTCAACTAGAGAGGGGAGAGGAAAATATACAAAAGGCTTGTGGATTGACATATAACAGGGACAGATCACTCACCCGTTACCATCACAGGCAAAAAGCCTTGACTTCAACAAAAAACTAGGGGTCCTTTGACAAAAACACAGCAGAAATATTCAGTGCCCTGGTTATGGATTATACCTCTCCATTGAAGCATTTTTCTACTCTGAGCACCACAAAAATTTCTGGTCACTCTCCTGCTGCATGCAGTTCAATACTTGCAAAGAAACCACACATTTTGTAGTGTAAGTTCTGAGAGGGAGTCTGCACAGGGTGAAGTGTTAGAGGGAATGAGTTTAGCAAAGCACAGAATCCCATATTCAGCTCTGCTGTGGGTGATGCATTGCCTCTGGCAGCAGTCAGGCTTTTTTAGAGTAGCTCAACAAGTACATCTTCAGAGCAGATCACTCCTAATTTATACATGCACTCATAACAACAGGTATTCTATTTCAAACGTCTCTGCATCTGTAGGCAATGAAATTACTTTTTTTTTTTTTCCCCAAAAATACTTTTAAGCGGAAGACAAATGACCCAGTTCAGAACTGTGTCCTCTTTGTACTTGTGTAAGCATCTTAATATGCATCAAGGCTTACTCCAGAAACCATTGATGGTTAGCTGATTCATTATATTGATTGACAGTAAAACATCAAGAAAAGCATCTATCTGTGACCACTTTGTCAAGAGAAGTACTCTCTGAACGCTGCTGTCTCTGTGCATGTTGGCATTTTGGCACAACATCTAAATCACTAACAAACAAAATGCCATTCTAACGAGCACAGTAATATTGGTTCTGACAAAGCATTTAAAAACAAGCGAAGGATCAGAGAGCTCCAGCTCAAGGAAAGCATTGGATCAAGTTTTATCTGCAGAACTTTTGCCTTTCTCTTCCTATCCATAGTTCCCATTCTGTGTCTGTCTCTTCCTCCCCCCACACCCCTCCTTCTCTCTGATATTTCTTTTAATTTCAAAACTTTTAGAGAAACAATGACAGAATTAACTTCTATTTTTATTTTTAAATTTTTTGAATATTTATGAATCTAGAAAAATTTCAGTGCTTCATTTTTGTTAAGATTTTTGTTTTGATTTATTTTTCCAGCAGCAACTGTAATTAGCCACGAGCTGTACTCAGAATTGTAGAATTCTAGGTGTGGTGAAGCAGATGATGTTATACAGGATGAGTAGAACTGCAGTGAAACCAGTTTAAAAAGCAAGCTTGTCAACATGAGGACTTACAAAATCATTTGAGAAGGCATTCAGTGAATAAGATAGAGCAATTGGTTTCTTCACTGACTTAAGAAAATGAGACAAAGCAGCTTCCAGAAGATAATTTCCATTTCTGAAATTTAGAATTGCTCAGCTTCACCATTCATCAGGAAAAAACATCATGGCATTATCTTTGGAAGCTCTAACAGCCAGATGAAGACATTCTTTTATATTAGGCAATTAAACAAAATTACAATTGACAATTTAAGTCAAGGTTACATAAATTTGCAAACAATAAGTGGATTGTATGGAACTGTAGAATCACAGAAATTACATCTATATATTTGTTGAATGATCTGGATTATGGTGATCGCTTTATTAAATCTATGGCACATCTGGGTGCACAGTCAGTTGAAGTTGTCCTCACATTTCCATTCATACTGAGAATGATACTTGCCATGAAGATCACAAGTCTCATAGAACTGCATGTCAGCTGGTTTTGAACCTTTATTCAATGTACGTAAGTCTTTCTCATAGAGTTTGATGTGATAATTCTGTGACAGTTCAAGAAAGAAATAGTAGCCAAGAACCCAGAGAAGTACAATGTTGATGTAGATCAATATATATTACTTGCCTCTACTTGTGAGCCAAATTTTAGAAGGCTATATGTGCAGGTTCTGGATTTATCTGCATACACTGTTGTTTCATGCTCACTCATTTAAAAAAAAAGAAAAAAAAAGAAAAAAAGAGTAGGATTTGGGTGAAAAGCACGTTTGATTTGTACTCAATCTTGGGGAAGGAAATATTCAAAAATAAAAGAGCAAGTCTTCTGCAAATGCAATTTTGTACACGGGTTTGTAATTTCACAAGTTGCCAATGAGAGTAATCAAGCCCTTCAGATGAAAGTCGAATTTAATAATAGGCCATAGTTTAAATGATTCTTAATGCACTCATTTCCTAAATGGGAAGATAATCTTTTTTTGGAGGCACTTGTGGATTATTTTTGGAGCCACTTTTTCTGACTTTGTAATTCTTTTGCACAGACATTTAAAATTCTGCCATATATATGTATCTATGCTGAGAGACAAAACAGTCTGAAAAGAACATCCCAGATGAGAACTTTGAAAAATAGGAGATAAAAAACAAAGCTCTGCTACAGTGATATAATTCCTTCTTTGCATCCTTGCTTTCTAACTTCCAAAAATTTCTTATTTGTGTGTAGTTATTTTTCTATGTATATACACGTATGTACATTTATCTTCCAAAATAAGTTCTCTCTCAGCATTCTTCATAAGCAGTATATGAGCTGTATCCAAGTTAATATCAAATTGAAGTTTGGGGTACTTTCAGCCTCTTGTAACTATTTCCATTTAGCAAGTTGCCACTCACATCCAGACCATCTATACTTCCAAAGGGTCCCGTGGAGGTACTCTCCACTTTATTTGTAGTTTGTACTACATAGTGGCTTTGTTGGCTTGGCATCATTCAGGGCTAGCCTAACTCAGACAGGTATGAGTCAGGCTCAGTGTGATGCATTCAAACCACAGGGAGTCCAAAAACAAGTGCCCATCCCAGAAAACAGTGCAAAGTAGACAAGATGGCATTGAATTGGTGACCTTCACTACCAATGAACAGACTTGGGAGGGTGAGCATATCATCTCAAATTGCCAGCTGATATGATGTACTACAGTTTGTTGAGTTTTGTCAGCCAAGAAACAGACAAGATATGTAAGCCTCCTGGTCTGCTGCTTGGTTGCTGATGTCAGTTGAGGAAAAAAAATGTTTACTTTTTCTTCTGTTATTTCATACAAGGAAACCAGAAATTTGAATGGGAAACAAAATGAAAATTATTCAAGGGACATTATTTTAGAAGCCACTGTTGGCAGTTAAAATTGTAAATGTATTATCTGTTTATTACAATGTTGTTAGATCTTTGAAGTTGTAACAAAAGGTTTGAATGAATAAAAGATCCCAGTTAAAGCTCTTGATATGGTATAAGGCAACATAGGTCTGCTGGATAACTCTCCCTGAAATATCAATGAGTAGCCATAACTCTTCATACAAACTGAAAAGTTACCTGGACATGCCTTGTGCAGAAGAACGTACATTTAAACACTTCCTGGGCTGGATGCTGTATAGAGCACTGTTAATCTGTATCCAGATGTTAAGGACAACATGGTTAAAAAAGACAAGAGAGGTAAACCATATCACTTCAGCCAAATATTTCTTCTGTTCACTGAGGTGTGTTTTAGGTAACAGCTCAATTGCTTCTCCAGACAATAGGTAGCTATAAAGCAAAGGACTGTCAAACTTGTAGTGAAACTCTGGTAGCCCTGGTTCCTTGCCTCCAACAATGAATTCAGACTATATCTTCAGTTAAAGTGATTTGATGTAGTTCTACTGCATAATTCTGTTTAAATCTTGTGCTGCATTATTTGCAACTAACATTTTTCATAAGTATAAGCCTCGCCTGTAAACAGTATAAGATTTCCATAGCACCTGACAAGCCTGTTCTGACAAAAAATGTATTCAAGTGAAGCCAAAGTCCTATGATACATATTATAGCCTGAGGAAATGCTACTGGGATGCAAACTCTTGGATGACAGCCTTCTACTTCCCAACTACAGGAAAAGCACAAGTTTAAAGCTTATTGCTCTGAGCTTGGGACTCAAAGCCTATCCAAAGAACTTACTGAAGCTACAGAATGTAATTTAGAAGAAACTTTTGACGTTCCTAAGACAGGGACAAAAAGTTGATTTTAGATGGAGACCACATAATAAACATACAGCTAAAATAATCTTGTATTAGAGATATGCCAACTCTTCTGCTTTTAACTAAAATTGAAGACACAGTATTGTCAGGATGGTCAGGAGAATTTCATTGCAAGATATTAAAGCTTTATAAGTTCCATCACTCCAAGAAATATTTCAGAGTAAATGCAAAAGTTACCACTGAATTGTTCCATAAATAATTGCTTTCATTTTAGTAACCTCTTACTAGAATTTCAGTTGCAGTAAAATAAGAAACCTGTCAATTAATCAAACATCAGTCAACTATTAATCACATAGAAGCAAGCCTTCAACTTCAGAATTGTCTGTAAGTAGCAAATACAATTGACATTGACTTTTGATCCTCTGTGTATTCTTTAGGTTTCATTAATTTTAATTATGTTTATCTTTCTCTATGAGCAGTTTCAATAAATGCTGAGCAATGAATATAACAAATTATTAATGTCAGCATCATAATTCAAAGGCAGCTGGAAATGTGCATACATTTGTTCTTTTAATTTTCATGCTCTATTGTCAAAATGTAGATTATGCTAAGTGTTCTTTTGGGAATAATTAATTAGTCCAAATTCCATCAGTAATAATGAAGTTAAAAGTCTCTAATTGTGTGAGTACTTTGGGATGATTACATTATACTAAAAATGCACTGGATTGTGGAGTGTGATAGTGGGGACTGTTGGTTAAGAGCAAAACACTGAAGAACAGAATACCTGGATCCTAACCACATGTCTTGATGTGTAGTTGATGTACCATCTTTTCTAAGGGTGGTGTTTGTTTTTCTACCTTTGCCTCTGTTCAAATAAGTAAATATTTAGCTTAGAAGGGTATCAAGGTTCTTTAATACTTGCCATTTTACTGTCAACAGCACTTTTATGCATGTAGACAAAGTTTGCATGAAAACATAAATATCTGGGACCATTTTATAGTATTATTTGAAGCTTTCCTTAAAAAAGAAATTAATATTCTAGAATATTCACATTAGGAAGAAGAGTGACAGGTAAAAGACATAGTCCTGAACTTCACAATCTCAGTTGTGTATGTTAACATATTCAGTAGCTGTACAAAATCATGGCCACTGTGTTCTTACACAGACAACAGACTTCCAAGTGCAATTGGAAGTGACAAGTCTGAGAAAGTTTGTAGGCGAGTCCCCCAGGTTAGTTTTATTTTCTACCCCTGCTGATTGAGATCTTCACTGCAGAAAGTGAAAAAACTCAAGCCTAGAAGCTATTTCCATCCAAAGGAGATGGTGTAACATCTTCCTCAAATTAGGATAATAGACAAAGATAGGACAGGACTTAAGTAATTCTTGAAGCCTTGGATGCTTTTGTACTAGAAAAAATAATATATTCCTGGTTCTGTTGTTTGGGAGTGGGTGAGCATGGTTGGTTTTGCTTATGAGTTTGGTTTTGGAGGTATTTGGTCTTTTGAGTTGTTTTATTGTTTAACAAGAGAAAATATTAAGNACAGGAGTTCTGGGCAAACCCATTTTCCCTAGAGGGATACAACAAAGAGCTGTGTAATATTGTGCACAACATCCATACCCGAGAAGTAGTCATAGTAACTGCTGTAGTGAATTCCCCTCACTACTTCTACCTTCTGTTTCTACTGAACCTTGAAAAAGCAGACCAGTTCCCCATCTTGCCTCATATTGGATTTGATGGAGGTATATGTGTTATTCAGTTTGAACATCTGGCCATACATATTTTTTGTTCTTAGCCCTTATTTATATTTTCCAAGACTGTGAGAAAACCCTGTGTGTATACTTTGAGCACATGTTCATTATATATTGAGACATAGCTTTTTATATGTCAGCCTGACCTGCTTTTGATTTAAATGCTAATTGGACCATGTAGAAGCAAAAGAGTAGGAAGCAATAGCATAGGAAGAAAGGTTTATTTTCCAGAAAGTATATTCAACCTGAAAAGGGGAGGACATTGCTAAAAAAAAAAAATCTGTTTCACTCCATACGTCTATTTCATGTTGAAACTCTTAGTACTTTGGTGTAACGCCAGATTTAGCTCCAGAAATTAAAATATTTTCCTCTCTTTATTTTATTTTNTATTTAAAAATATTTTCCTCTCTTTATTTTATTTTCAATTTGTTTTGTTTGTTTACCCTTTTTGTTGTGGGACCCTCTGGATTTCAAGATGAGATTGCTTTTTGTCCACAGAGATGGTCTCCACAGATTAATCCAAACACACAAACATTCTGTGAAGCTTCTGAACAATTGAAATCTCAAAGTTTTGAAGATGGAGTATGAATGAATGCACATCTTCACCGCTGCTGTTGCTTCAGCTGTTACAGTGGCATATAAAGAAAAAGTTTTTTCCCATTAGCGTTTCAGCAAGGAAAGGCCACAGTCTTCACTTTGAATTGACACTGAAAAGTCTGTCTGTTGAGAGATGAAGTACAATACCCATTTGCTAGTTGATAATAAGTTGTGCCAAGATTTGAATTTGAATGGATGCTTAGCTCTCTGTTAATACAGAGAAACTAAACAACTTTTCCAACTGAAATGCAACAGGTATAGAAATTACTGTATATATTGTTCTTTTTTTTTTTTT
>VXBB01002598.1:128299-180394 GCA_013399915.1 Illadopsis cleaveri | reverse complement strand
AATTTATTTTTTTTTAAAGAAAGAAAGCATTTAAAAGGAGATTAAAAAAAGACCTAAAAATTAACAGGGTGTTTTGGTAAATATTCTTGCTTACTGTTACAGCGGTGCTTTTTTTTTACGGGGAATTTTTCTATTCCAGGGTGATTTTTTCTCTCCATTTTGAAATATAACTTTTTACCAATGTCAGTTTTTTCTTTTTCATGTAAAAACATATATGGGGAATTAACAATGTGTTAACATTTTCAGGCAGCTCTGATTACTATAAGCCAAATCACAATCCTAATTGGCAAGCTAAGCTACCTAAATCATTCTAGCTACTTGCAACAGGGCAGAGAAGGGTGTTGTTTGTGCAGGAATCAGGTCAAGAAAGTTCAAACTGATTTTTTTTTTTAAATTTAAATTTGATTTTGGATAGAATCTTGCATAAACCTCTGTGGGAAGATAATCAGTCTTACAGACTGTTACTGTAATTATTTCCCACCTTCTGAGTAGTCCAATCCAAGTATTTGCCCACTCTTAGACTTTTAATTTCTTTTAGATTCTTCTTTGAAAAAAGGTGGGATTTAAAATGACTACTTGTTTTGCCTGATTATATATCTCGTCAGATCTCATAATCTGTTGTTGAATTTCTTATAGTTTTTAATTTATTGCTAGAATCATAGAACCATAAAATGGCCTACTGTCGAGATTTGATGCTGGCCAAATGCCTAGCACCCACAAAAGCTTCTCACTCATTCCTCTCCACAACTGGGCGGAGGAGAGAAAATTTGATGAACGGTTCATGAGTTAAGGACAGGCTTGAATTAAAGATATTAAGTGAATTTATTACTAACAAACTCAAAGCAGGATAATGAGAAGTAAAATAAGCCATTAAAACCACCTGTCTTTTCCCTCAACCCCTCCTTCCTTCCCACAGACAGCGCAGGGGGAGAGGCAGTGGGGGTTTTGGTCAGTGTTTGATCCAAATTAAAGTCATAGCATTGGTTTTTAGATAGTTTCCTGAAAAGCTAAAGACATTGGGGAATTGTGATGTGTTCTTAAATGTTGAGGAAAATTTGGTGAAAAAGTTCTGTCTCATGAGCTGAGATAGTGTTAGAATCATAAAATGATTCAGCTCAGGTTGTAAGGATCTTAAGAGACCATCTAGTTCAACTTTTTGTGGGAAAGGGAGCCAAGACAAGTTTGTCTGACACCCTGTCCAACCACATGAAAGCCTCCTGCTGGGTGCTCCACCATGTCCCTGGGGATGCTGTCTCAGTGGGTGATTGTTCTCATAATTTTTTTTTCTTAAACCAGGGTGAAACCTCTCCTCATGTAACTTGTACCTGTTGCCCCTTGTCGGCTTCCTATGACCGACTTCCTGTGAAGGGAGTGCTTCTGTGCTCCAAGTAGCTGCCNGTACCTGTTGCCCCTTGTCGGCTTCCTATGACTGACTTCCTGTGAAGTGTTTCTGTGCTCTAAGTAGCTGCTCCTTAAGTACTGAAATACTGCAATGAGTTTTCTTAGTTTGTTTGGTTTTTTGTTTTGTTGTTTGTTTTGGTTTTTTGTTTTTTTGGTTTTTTTGCCTATTTATTGCTTGATGCATTTTGGTTTATCAATAAAAATATCAGGTTATAAAGCTAAATTTTATGTTTTGTTAATAATCCCAGCAAGGAGTCACCATGTGTCTAACCTTGGTCCTGTAGAAACTGAGGCGTGGTTTGGCCTTTGCATCTGGTCACACAGCTGCTAAGCGAAGGTGCATGGTGTGCAGCAACTCCTCTTCACCAGTGCATGGCTGAGTATTGACTCTAGCTACGATTTTTGGAATGTTTGTCTCCAAACGATGAGCTCTGCTTTGCACAGCTACCAGTATGAAAGTGGAATGCTTTCCTGTTCTCATACAATTTGGCTTAAGTTAATTTGAAAAGCCTTTTGGTAAGCCGTTCTCAATTGCAAGTTTCCTAAAAAAGGCTCAGAGGGTCTGAGTTTTGCTTGACACAGGATTTCGTGACTTGAAATCTGTGCAGAATATTATGACCCGTTTAAATCTGTAGCTTCAGTTGAAAAATATCCTGAGATGTGTTAGAGTTCCAGTAGGGCATTAGAGGAACATCTTCAGAAGAAGAGTGTGCAGAATGCCTCAGTGTTCAAGCCAGGCTTTCAACAGGCTGGACATTAAAGCCTTCTCACATACTATCCAGATAAGTCTAGATTATAGAGTACATCAATTGCATTTCAAGGAAAACTTGATCAAAATACAGTTTAGTTGGAAGCTTATCCTTAGGAGGACGCTTAGTAAAATATACAGAAAATACTTCTACTTGATAAGTGGATTTGTATTGCATGTTCCACAAACACTTTTAGTCACAACTAGGCTTCAATATATTGCTGTAAGCGATATTAATTCTGGCCTAGAATCTTCATATTTGTGCAACTTGATTGGAATAGTCTAATTCTGCATGCTTAGCAGTATGTCTTATTTTAGGTAATCTAAATTAAGTTGTAAAATTCTTTCTATTTGCAGGGGATTCAATTTGCTTCCATAGTGATAATTGATTGCATTAATTTTGAATGTTTCTTTCTATTTATCTATCTGTCTGTCCACCTATTTATTGAATCAGTTGAGCTTTTTTTTAAATTTATTTTGAATAACTTCTCTGAATAGATACAGACAAATCCTCATCTTTAGTTGAGGTGGTTTTCAGGGGCAAAAGTGTTTCTTCCATTATGAATTCATCATTAATACCAGAGCAGTTTTTTCTTAATATGCAAGAGATACACATGTGCCTCTTAATAAAGAGTTAATTTACTGCTGTGGTACACTGTGAAAGTATTTAAGTTAGTCTATTGTGTTATATGTTACTATATAAAAATTATCAAATTCTATAATAATTTTAATTCTTTAATAGTGTTTCCTATGGAAATTAAAAATAAAACCATCTTTTCATAAACTTGTTTTTAAAAGCTGCTTCCAAATACATGGATTACTCTAAATTCAGAAACACTATCCTTATTGAAAATTCAATGACATAGCTTCTATTAACATAAATACAACTTGCTATAGGCATAATCTGTCCTTTCCCAGAGAAGCCAAACAAAACTCTGATGTCTCAGGGTTCTGGGTAAAAAAGGACATTTTTAGATGAAAACCTGTTGATATATTTTTGTCTGCCATTGCTCAAGGTAGTATACTTAAATTTTAAAAAGTACTGAATTACAAAAATCATAAATATTGAAACAGCATGGTTATACTACACAAGATTTGCAATGAGGCACTTCTAGATGCAGAATTAATTTCTGCCCTTGATTGATGACCTCACAACAATCATTCATAGCTGTGCTATGTTCTGTCACTCACAAGTTACACATAAGGTCATCAGTAATGACTAGCAATGAATAATGTATTTACAATCACTTCATTCAATATCCACACACCTCTCCTTGAAAACAGGTTTCCAATGAGGTCAAGACCTTAAGAAAGACAAAACATTCATAAGCAATAAAGTAGATATTTAGACAGCTGTCTTTTTAGGAATATTTATTGCATCTAGTTTTTAATACTTATGATACGTTTAATAGTTATGTTCAGGCAGATGTGGAAAGTTCTGACTCAGCAGAAAGTCCTACACTGAATTTAACAAGCTTTGAGCTGAGTTTAGGATCCAGATTTTGACTCTTGGTTGCTTTGATGAGTAGGGGATGTGTAGGACTGGAAGTGGCTTAGGAATCCATTTAGTTTTCTGTCATTGGGTCAAAAAGTAANGAAAGGAAAGGAAAGGGGAAAAGGGAAATGAAAGGCAAACCTTCAAGATTTTGCTCTTTTCCATCCACCCCTTCTTCCTCACCTTCCCCAAGCTGAAGTCCTCTCTCAGAAAAGTGAGACATGGGGGAAAAATAGGGGCTCCTCAATAAATAAATGTCCTTGCTGACTGAGAAGTCAGGCCAGATGGACTCTCCAGGAATGACACAGGACAGGAATTACTTATAAAGGAAGCCAGATTTAGATTGCATAAGATTCAAAACTTCACTTCTCACATACTTGTTAGAATTTCTTTTTGCTTCATCTCTGACCTTCTCTATTCCCAAGGGCTGCATTATAACAACATTTTCCTTCTTTCAGTATGATTTGCATTCAGTGAGCTGACACAGCACCAATTTTTCTTCCATACTACTATTGCAAAAAATTCAACTGAAGAGCTCAGTGTGACTAACAGCCTTTCAGCTGCCTCACTGTATACCACATCAAAATGGTCTCTAACCTAACTACAAGTACCATCAGTGGACATAAAGGACAAAAGAATCATCTGTAATCTCTGCCTACCTGCTAATAATGAATATTCTTTATATGCAGAATAATTCCAGATTTCAGTTTGTTTTGAGTGGGGCTGTGGGGAATGGGGAGTGTGGTGAGGGAGGATTGTCACATACCTAATTCTAAGCAGTATAATCAGTATGAAAAATGTCATTTCCTTTCAGAAGGTTTGTCACTATCTTAAAAAGAATTTGTACAGGGACAACACACTTGTTAAAATTCATAAGGTCTTAACTTACCTGGCTATGCCATTAACTGACAGGCTGTTTTTCTATCTGTCTCCATTTCTAATCTCATTCTCACATGAGAATGGGTTATTTTTAAATGTGGTAAATAGAAAAATGATGTCAATTTGATTTCTCTATCCTTTGTTTGTCTTATTCTTTGTCAATCACATTATCCATGTTACGTATCTGATTGCCTCCTTTTGTTCCTCTTATCGTTCCTGTTCTGTACATACGTGTCCCTCCCCCACACCCACGAGCACATACGTATAAAGTCTTGACACAAAGCACTGACAGGCCCCTTAGATTGCCACATGCAGATAAACAGATGTGACGCTAAATATGTCATCACTCCTCTATTCAAATAGTTCTTTATCTTCAATGTCAAGATAAAATAAATTTTGTCTTTTTATTTTCTCTGCTCTCATTATACGTGCAAGGGACTTGATGTATAAAATCTTGTCATTTCTTAGTCATAGAAATTCCTTTTTTACTCCATAATGAGATGCTTTGTTGTTGTTGTTTTAGAATTGCCTTTCTGTACTCATTTGAAAGGTATGAAGTTAGAAAATATTCAGAAGTTGAAAGTAGTGTTAATTTATAAAAGTGTACAGACAGGAACTTATTCTCAGCCATGGCCTAAATCAATACCAGTAAAGCCAGCCTTCTTAAATGTAAGCCTTCTCCAGAGCTTAGTGACTTTGAATTTAGTCTTAATGTACTGATTTCTTCACCTAATTAAAGTCAGTGCAAACTTTGGCATTGACTTTATCAGGAACACAATTTGAAAAAAACATATTTGGATCATGCTATTTCTGCATATCTCTCTCTCTTTCTTTGAAGCTGTGGGTTGCATTGGTGAGTATCATGAAAGGATTGTGAGTTGATGAAAATGAACGTGGGGAAGATTGTCCTTCAAAAGTAGCCAAACACTACTATAGACCAATCTGTAAAACAATGTGGTGAAGGAAGTTTTATATTCTTTTTCCTTTACGTAGGGGTTTGTTTCTAAAATGTTTGCTCAATTCTGGAATATTCTATTTTCTTCTCTTGTTATTACAGGGGAAGTCTCTGCCATTGACACCAGACTCATTCCCTGCTGGCCAGTTTTTCTATAATTTACCTCTGCTCAGATGTTTTGTTGCCTAGGCAACATATTCCATTCAATTCTACTTTTGTTCTAAAAAAATCACAAGCCCCTCTTTAGTACATATCTGTGTCCCTAGAGGTGGACTAAGGTTGTTTGTTTGTTTAAAAGGGCCAGGAGTCAGCTCTTTTCCTGACGTGAAACTAATGCTTTTCTAAAGTGAGCCAACCAACCCCACCAAAATGCTTCTATTTATTAAAGGTTGGATTATTAGGACATAAATGTATCACTGAAACAAAATACTTCTCAAAATAGAGAACTAAATGAAGCTGTGAAAATAAATCTCAATTAACTGCTCCAGTGTGGGTCCCTTCCATGGAGTACAGTCCTTCAGGAGCAGGCTATTCCAGCATGGGTCTCCTGCAGGGTCACACACCCTGCCAGAAAACTTGGTTCAGCATGAGCTCCTCTCTCCATGGGTCCGCAGGTCCTTTCAGGAATCTGCTCCAGCATGGCCTTTCCACAGGAACACAGCCTCCTTTGGGCATGCATCTACTCTGGCATGGGGTCCTTCAGGGGCAGCAGGTGGATCACTACTCCCTTGTGGACCTCCATGGGCTGCAGGGACACAGCTACCTCCCATGGCCTGCCCCACCTGCTGGAGGGGAACCTCAGCTCCAGGGCTCCCCCTACCAAAACCTTGCCACACAAACCCAATACAGTCCATAGGAAAAAAAGTCCCCTTTCTATTTCAGCAATTGTGCACAGGGTCATGCCTCTTTATGCTCATGACCCTGTCCTCCAAAGCCTGCACAATGGACACCTGCTGCTACTTGTATTTTCATTGCTGTACTCTGAATTCTGAGGACTTCAGAGTGTAATCTGCATTCCCTGTAGTTTAAATAGATATCCTTGAGCTGCTAGACAAGAATTACAGTTAATTTGCCCTGCCATGTATGAGGCAGTGTTTTCCTTAGCCATAAGTTATGAAATGGTGAGAAAATGGCTAAAAAATTCTGGTCTAAGCACAGCTACTCCTCTTACAAGACATTATTTTAGGATTTAGTAAGAAAATGTAGACAAACGTCTTTTTTGTTAGAGGTTTATTTCCTAGTTTTTCTGTGTAACCTGAAATAAAAAAGTGAAACAAATATTTTCAACAGCAAATAGAGTAAACTTGAAAAGCTGTTCTCCTAATCTGGGTGAATGTTTGAGAGAAAAAAGTCTTATTTAGAAGAGAGAGAAAGAGAACTAAAAGAAACTAAACAGAATTAAAATAAAGTAGAAACAAAAATAAATAATTAAGTGACTATATCATTAAGTTGAAAAATTATTAATGACATTTTATGAGGAATTAATTTACTTAGAGGTGTTAAACAAATTAAAAGTGGAAAAAAATCGTAGTGAAAGGTCTTTTTGGCCCTCTGAGTTCATATTACTGCTAGTCAAAACAGGCAATTTGACAATAACGGGGAATTTTTCTGAAAAGAAGTTTCAATATGAGAAATGTAACGTAACCTGCCTTTTGTTTACAATATAGCACTTTCTCTGTTGGTGGTGTCAGAAATATTTGCTTCCAAATCCTAAGTTACATGTGGTGGAAGGAACACCTCATGTATCTGCTTCCAAAGTTTATCTTCTGTTCCTTCTTTGTACCCCAGACGCACAAAACACATCTACATCTAAGACTTTGGGAAAAAAGCTCAAATATTTGATAGAAATATTATTAAGAGTTTGGATATTCCTTTGTAAAGCAGGTGAGCACTTTTATTCTTTGTTCCTTTATTTCTTCTTCTGTCATACACTCAAAGATGAGATCTTTATGTTACTCTTTGTATGACACTGTGTTTGTATCATTCACTGAAGATTTAGCTACAGTGATATCATGGTTACAGAAAATTTTATAAGTTTTTGCATTTAAAACGTTCTTTCTATCTTAGACAGTGTCTCCAGAGCCTACACCTTGTCATTGCATTTAAATAATTATTTGGACGTATAGGGCACTTAAACAAAATGTTCCAACTTTCCTTTATTGAAAACAAATATGTAGTGTTACAAATTCACCAAGAATTCAGCAATAATAAACTAATGTGCCTGCAGAAACAAGGACAGTGTTACTGTAGTCATATTCTTTTTGCCTGTCTCTGAAAATTTACTCTAACTATTGAAGAAATAGCTAAAACAACTCTTTTAGAACAATGGAGAATACTGTGACATATCCTATGGTATTGCTCTTATCCTTTATCTTTAAATAAGCCTCTTTTATTACATATTGCACATCACATATTTTATCAGAACATGGTAATTCTATATTAATTGGAGTATAATCTGTGATTTAAAAAGCCAGTTTGTAACAGAAAACCTTTGGATTTTTATATGAGAATAGTAAAAAAATTAGTATTACTTTATGAGGCTACTAAAGCAAAGCAGAAAGATTATACTGCTGTATTTTAAATTCCTTTTTCTTGTCTCTTAGTGTATATACTGCAGCTGGTAGCTGCATGAATTAGGTAGGTGCTAGATGAAACTTCTATCTAAAAGGTGAAATTTTGACATAAATTGTGGTTAGGTTGACTTTAGGGCCCTCTGATTATTACTGCCCAGCTTGAAGTACCATGGAGGAGCTTGATTTTCCGACATGCTCATCACAAAATCAAATTTCTTATCACAGCTTCACTGCCTGATAGCAAGGCACACAAAATGTGCTTTGATTTTAAAACTGTTGGCCACTATGTCAATTTCCCCAGTTATGGGGATCTTCCTTCAGACTCATTACCAGGAGCTGGTGCAGTTCAGCTAAACTGCCTGTCAGATGTCCACAGGAAGTTTATGCTATTTCTGTAATGTAGACCTACAGAGATATTACCGGTATATTTCAGCTGGCTAGAGTGCATGCTATTTTTTGTCAGAAAATTACATCGAGTTTCTGTCAAAAGTATGAAAAGAATTTTTGACTCAGTGACCCCACAGCCTTGTTATTCCCTGCTTCAGCATGCTGTGGAGCAGGGAGGGCAACACTGCTGTCCCAGCTACAGAAACACAGGACACCTGTCTCCAGCCTTAGCTGTTCCCTGCAGTAGGGGCAAAGCCACAAGGTGGAGAGCATTATTCCCTCCGGAGAGAAGGAAAGAGAGAGGTAGGCATCACCTCTCCTGCCCTTTGGCATGTTAAGTGTTGATGTATGCCTATATAAACACCCAGGACCTGTTCCTGTCTGAGCTCTCTGGGCACTCCTGTCAGCAGCAGTAGAAAAAAGGGTGTTATTTACTGACATTTCTAGAGGTGCTCGTGGCAGGCGGTGCCAAGCCTGCCAGCACCACACAGCGAAGTGCTGTGGTGAGAGCTGCACAGCTCAGCCCAGAACTGTTGTTTAGAGGAATTAGTCTGTCAGCATGGTTCAGCTCTTACAAATTGCTAATGGATTTTGTGCATGTGTTATCTCGAGCTCCAGTCCTGCTGGTTTTGTGTGAATGTACTTCTGGAAAACTATGTCGTTATAACTAATAGCTCTATGTCGGGCACAGTTAGGAGGAAAATTCATTTCTGATTTCTGTCAGGTTTGTTTTCCTTTTATTCCAGGTGGCACAAGGCCCAAGATCCTCATTTTTCAAGTCCTTTTTGTTCTTCAGTTCTTTCCTTGTATGTAAAGGCAATATTTACTTTATCTTTTTCAGCCTTTCAGCTTTATACTAAAATCATAGAACCATAGAATTTTTGAGTAGGAAGTGATCTTAAAGATCGTCTATTCCAGCTCCCCTGAATTGGACAGGGACAACTTCCACCAGACCAGATTGCTCAAAGCCCCATCCACCTGGCCTTGAACACTGCCAGGAATGGAGCATCCACGACTCCTCTGGGCAACCTGTTCCAGTGCCTCACCAACTTCAGAGGAAAAATTATATTCTTAATATCTAATCTAAACCTACCCCTTTTCAGTTTAAATTCAAGCTAGGTAGATAAAAGGAATACAGAATCCTGCACCTTATGATAGCAGACAGAAGAGGATACTGAGGGAAGAGAATGAGGAGACATCTAGATTCGTCCCCATTACCTTCTAATTTTTCATTTTATATTCTAAATAGTGAAGGCAGATGATGACAGGAAGAAAAATTAGTTGCCATTTTTTCACTGGCAATGACAAGACGAGGAATAAATGGATGGAAAATTTCACCCAGGCATCCAAACCAATAACTGAATTAATTTGTCTTAGGCCTTTCCCAATAAGCAGTAGGATATCAATGTCAAAAAATATCTGATGTTCATGTAAAAAATTCTTTTCTTATGCATAGAGTCACTCATACTGTTAGACTTGGACTAGATTCAGAATTGAAACCTGTATTCTGGCTTGAAGCTGTAGCATTTACTTAAAGACAAGAAATCTACTATAAAGTCAGTTCCTAAAGTGGGAGTTCCTCAATGCTTGAGTAATTCCCAGGTGCAGGGCTATGACAGGAAAAGATAGTCACATTCTTAAGACCTAAATCAGTGCAACAGGATCTTTCAATGTGCAAAACAAGAACAGCACAAATCTTGGGCTACTGTGCATGGAATTTTCTGGGCAATCCAAATGGTGATTAGGTAAGATTTTATGAAAAATGGCAATTTTTTAATAGGTGTTAGATTATTAATCCCTATATTATTTATCGTAATATTTTTACAATAATTAATCTGTTTAGCATTAATAAAAATGTACTATGTGAGATGAAATTTCAATTAATTTTGTGGTTAAAAAGCCACTCAATTTTTATGCTGCAACATCAGGCATGGACATTATACTGTCACGAAAACCAGACAGACACAGTGGGAATATTATTTCAGCAGTCCACAATACTGGAAAAAAAATCTCTCCTTTACACAACAATCCTCAGCTGATGTCAGGCCCAACATCACAACCACAATTTCATGAATTTATACCAGTCAGATGCCTTTTATATTGTAAGTGAAAATTATAAAAGCATGATATTTCTTTTTTTTTTTTTCATATTTTTACCTCTCTTCCTTTTATCTAACTTCCCCTTTCAGGGGGCCTGCAACCTGTTAAAGCAATAGCCACATTTTCTTAATAATATTATCTCAGGTTAGAGCACCTGGCACAAGTTATTCAGTAGAATCTTGGGCTATTGTCAAGATTTGATTTTTTTTTTTCTTTCTATAGGAACCCATGGAGTTGTGCAGGGGATTTTTACTGAAAAATAGATTGCTTGACCTGAACCTTGGTTTGACTCAGAGTTATACACCTTACAGTGGAAGGAAACACTGCTAGAGTTTTTTTTTTAGTTTTTTGTCTGTTTGGTTGTTTTCAGTTGTTTTTTTAAAAAAGACAGACCTGCCTGGCTGCATAATAAGTCCAGTATTAGGAGTAAGAGAGTCATGTGTTATGTATTTCCAACCTAGCACGATGAGAAAGTAATGCCAATGCTATTCTAGAGGAGCAAGGCCCAAGGACCTTCCTGTCTGATGTCCCTTCTTCATCATCTCTTTGAAAGTACTAGATGTTTGCTTAGTAGGCATCCTTTTGGTTTCCCTTCCTGTAGGGAAATTTTCCACCACACTTATTTACTTTCTGGTTTACAACTTAAAGCAACAGCAATGTCCAGAGATATGAAACTTCCATGAATGGCTTCATAAATTTGAAAACTTTTGTGATCTACCTCCCTCCTCTGATGTTTTCCAAGACTGGTCATTGTTTCGAGGGCCATAGCAGAGATAGGAAAGACTTACACATCAAGCTTTTGGTAAGTGATGTCTTTCTGAAAATTTTTCATTTGTTTTTTACCAAAAATTAGGTATTTGATTTTGAAACTTTAATTTGTTAAGCCCCAGCTCAGGTAAGCTCTGTTCAAGATCAGTGCAGCTGCATAAATACTTCTCTTGTTGCTTAGATTAACCAAAAAGGAAGGGAGGATCTTGTTTTGGTTTTGTACAAAAATACTTATTCTTGGTAGGTAGTGCTACGGAAGTAATTTATTCATATCTGTTATAAAATATGCCAGCAATAACTTTTAGAATATTAATTTTTCCATCTCTAATGCTAAATGAAAAACACATTTTAGGCTCTCAATTTAGTGTCTCATTGTTAATAGAGGTTTTTTTGTCTATTTTAGTACCAACATTATAAGTAATCTTTTTTTAAAAGACACAGTCTCATGTATACTTACATTAATATATGAGTTGACTAGTGAATGCTTCAGCAGTTTGAAGGTATTTTTTCAAACAAGTGTATGCATACAGCTGCAACACTACTTATCTGCATTTTATACAAAGAGCTTGTATACACACAGATATTTATGTTCCAAGCCTACGACTGGCTTAACGTACTGAGAGCTGAGAGAGCTTAAGATAAAAGGCTATGAGGAACTGCTCCTTAAAAAACACTAAAATGTCGTGAGTTTGTTGAGGTTTTTTTTAATAAATATTTTTATAGTTTCCTCTGGTTTTAAGGAAAACCTAAGGAAAAACATGGGGGCTTATCTACAGTTTTCTGATATTAAATATATAATTTCTGATGAAATCTTCTGAAAAATCTCATCTGTCTTACACTGAAGTTTGTACAGATATTTTTGTTGCACACTGGTTTTCTGTATGCCCTACAGGATTACCCTTGCTAATTTAGAAAAAAGATGAAGTGGACTTACCAGGAAAAGGTACTCATGGTGTGTGTTAAATCAAAGCAAACCACACTCCCTGAGTGAGAACCTCACAGCAGCACAACAAGGAAGCAGTGGTCTCAGATATGCCTGCATGCTAAATCTAAGTCCCTCTTTATCTTCTTCCTCTCTCCACCTTTTGTAAACAATTTATTGCTGTGATGCTTAAACAGGACTTTGAGAAACTTATACTACTCTAGCCCTTTCCTATTCTGTATAGTCGCCTCAGGGATCATCAGGCTCTCTGTGAGCATTGGCTGGTTTTCCTGTCTGTGTTGCTCCTGCAGGAAGGGCTTCAGCAGCACCCCTAGCAAACACTCAGGTTCGAATCTGCCTGTCAATGTGTTGAGAGGAGATTCAGCAAGCTCCAAAGGGTTGCCTAGGATTTTTGGATGTGATACTCCTAACCAAGTAAAATTTCAACACACACTGAACCTCCTCTGTTCTCTATACTTTAAATGCAGTGTCTCTAAATAATAATCACCTGTCTTGGCTCCAGAAGTCTATGGCCTAGTTTTGCAGAGTGTGGGCAGGCAAGCACATTTATAGCTATTTGTTGATGTGTGTAAGACTGCCCTGAGCTACCTGGATAGCTGACAGAAGGACACAGTAATTTTTGCCTCTCAAGCTACGACCCATGTTTAGCAATTGCTTTCTTATGTTTGCAAGACACGGGGAATTAATTGAACTAAAAGCTTGATCAAAACAATTTAACAAAGGAACTACTGTTTTTCTACCTATCTGTGAAAGAATTCACATTATTTTAACAGCATAAACAATTATCCTTGGTAAAACTTGACTGTCAAGATTTTGTATCCTCAGAAAGTAATTCAGTTCATGTTCTCTCCTCTTCTGAGAGATAAATGCTGAGGAAAAACATGGCTTTTTCCTTATTTAATTTTGCTGGGTTTGGTCATATAGCAGTTGCAGTTACAGATCCTAATTTTGTACCCTGCATGTGTTAGGAGGTGTAAAGTCACAAAGTGTATCCACTTGGTATATTTCTGTAGAAAAAATATTTATATGGGGCATGCTGCTGATGCCCCAAGCTGTTATGAGTCTATTATTGAGAGGTGTCTCTGCCAGAACTAAGGTGAAAAGGAGACCATATGCTGAAGTCAATAGTATGGATTTTATTTAACAGTAAATGTAATATAGAGAGAGATAGAAAGAAATAGAAAATAAAGGGGGGCAGAGGAGAGACAGTTAGAGACAGATTTATTAGAAAGATGTAACCACCTGTAAATGCAGAGGGCATCCCATTGGTCCTTCTCCTGCTACTTCTCTTGGTGGGGCTCTCAAAAGTCATTCCTCTGAAGGTACCACCTTCATACCAAGTTCCCAAGTTCTGGGTATCCACGGGGTGGTCACAGATATTGCCATAATTCGGGGTGCCATGTGTATAAGCAGTTGCTTAGTTTCTCAGATTTTGCCACAGAGGGATTTTTTGTCAGCATGCATTAACTAGGATGTGCTAATCAAATTTCAGCTCCATTTAGTCTGGAATTAACACCTTGTTGCCAATTCCTCTCTGCTTATCTCAAATTCCTGCTGTTTTGTGGCCTTGACAGTTTGAGGCAGTTGCGAAGTTTAAATCTCTTACACAAGCTCAAAAATCAGCACAGGTGGGCCAAGATGGCTAAATAAATCTTTTCATATCTTCTTTCTGTATATGGGATTAGTTCTTGAACTGTCATATGTGCATGGGAGTCAGACTGGAGAAGGGAAGCTCCCTTCCTAGTTCTGACAGGGTACCTGTGGTTTGGACCTCAGTCACAGTGCACAGCAGTGCCTGTGAGGAAAGGCAAGCCATGTCTTACAGTTTCTAAGGGACAGGAAGCAAGCACAGAGTTTTCCAAGCTATCTGTGTCAGGTTTATTAGGTATCTAACTTTGGTGTTGTTAGTTACCCACAGAGCAAGTGATGGGAACAGCTGTCTCTTAGAGTGTCTCAGAGCCCTGAGTTAGCTGGCCACGCGCAGGCAGTATATGCAGAGACCCGTTCTGGGTTGTGGGGGCTCCTAGGGTTCCTCCAGAAGCAATGCAAACTCTGGTTGCTACCAAGTGACTCTATGGTGAAGCACTTGATTTTTTTTCTGCTGAGAAATCCATCTTCTTCCTCAAAGCAACTGAAACACAGCCAGCCAAAACAATTTTCCATTAAATAAAGAGTGTGTAACAATAATTAAAAAAATAACTCAGTGCAAGCTTCTTTTTTAGACCTTCTGCACTTCCATTCTGAGGTTTTTTCCTGTTAATTAAATTAATTTGCCATTTAGGAGTGAGGAAGGGGAGGGTCAGTATCACAGCATCACATTTTCTAGCAAGTTATATCTGCAATTGATTTTTTCCACTGCACACCAAAAATTACGCTGTCTTGGGACAGTAAAAAGCCATTTCCAGAATAAATTATAGAAATTATTTTTCTTCTGTTGCAAGTGAAACAAAATAAAATTACAACCCCTAGTGGGCCTGCATGCTAGTTTTTATTTAAGAACCAGCAGAACTGGATCTTTTACCCTGCATATTCATGGCACACTGATTCCCTCACCTTACTCTGGGCTTTATTCCCAGGTCTTGAATCTCCTTCCTCACAGGTAAGAGTGAAGGTAATCCCAGAAAGGATGGGTAGAAAGTCATACCAGTTCTTCCTCTGCCGCTGCCCAGTTCTGGGTGTTACTGGGCAAGGCCCTGGGTGCTCAGTGACATTGATTTCCACCAAAAATCTGATCTCCAGGATCTGCAGGTTATGCATCTTCATCTTTCCAAGACTGTTTCCCCTTTTTGGCAACCCTTCATTTTCTCACCTGCTCCTCTTTCCAGAATTCAAGCCCTTGATTTCCCAATCTAAATAGTCCCTGTGCAGAAGCAGAATGTATGACCACTCCCATGTTTGGTGGTTCTTGTCTCTTATCAGTTGGCAGACTAGGGTCTTGCCACTTGTCTTTCATCCACATTTGCATTCACCCACACACGTTACCTGTCAGCATTACCAACTTAAAACACCTCATAGTGAAATACTACAATAAAATATTGTAGTGATCCTACAATATTTTATTTTATGCTGCTCTTCAGTCCATGGTCTATTTTCTTGTAAAGACCAAGGCCAACTGTAGATGTTTATTAACAATAACCCGAGAAGTCAAAGGAAATAAGAAATCCCATTTAAGTATGCTCTTTTCCTCCCTCATTTGCTACTTTCATGTAAGAGCCCATCAGGCTGATCTATCTGTGTGTTCCTTTAACTGCACTTGAGAAAGAATTGGCTGGTGAAAACTTACACTGTTGTCTTTGAATATTTTATGGATTACTCCAAAGCAAGTGCTATGAGTAATGAAATTCATCAGGCTCTGTGTAAAAACAGAAGCTGATTTAATGACAAGAACTTTTAGTCTGACACAAGAACTTTGCTCCATCCCTGGAAGTACCACTGCAAATGTTCAAGGTCAGGTTGAATGGGGCATTTAGCAACCTGGTCTAGTGGAAGATGCCCCTGCCTATGGCAGGTAGCTTGGAACTAGAAAATCTCTAAGGTCCTTTCCAACACAATCCATTCTTTGATTCTATGACTCTATGAAGTTCAGGGCTTTTAGCTGCTAGACAAAGGGCATTTTCTTCAGGTTAAGCATGGACTCACCTAATCCCTTAGTATGAATATGAAGCCGATATTGTTAGAGAGAAGGGGCTGCTCGGATGATCATGGTGATTTACAGTAGTGACATAAGTCTCTCTTCTCTTCAACTACCAGTAACAACAGATTTTCTGTTCTCTGTTCTAAGTGCATTTTATGCATTCAGGACATTTTATGCATTCATTACATTTATGCACTCAGTACCCTGTTTCATCCGCTGGGTGCAGATTGCTCTGCTTCTGCAGATCTGAGATTTCAAGTCACAAGGGAGATAACAAACTTGACAGAAATTTAAAAGATATCTTGAAAGGTTGATAGGATAAATAAATGTTTTGTTTAGTCAATATTTATGTCCATCCAGTTCAACTTACATAGGTTCTAACAGTTATGATCAGCTCCTTGTAACTGCAGAGCAAGGGCCATCCTCTTCCTGCTAAGAAACTGCCTAAAGAAAGCATAAACTGAATGTGGTATTATTATTTGGCAATTCCACAAACAAGTTTGTGAATGTCCCACAGGAGTATTCAAAAAACTTGGTTTTGAATGGAAAATGAAAAAATTATCGTAATTTTAGGGGGATATAGAGTTTTGAGATTTTTATTGGTTTCATTTATCTGTGTGTCAAGTGTGCAGTTTGAGATATTGATATAAGAAGAAACAAAGTCATTATTATTAAATGATATCTTCCATTAAGTACATGCTCCTAAAATATGAGAAAGTATTTTTTCTTCACTATACATATATGTAAACTACATATATGTAAATACATAAACATAAAAATTTAAATATATATATTGTTGTTTGGTTCTGGATGGGGATAAACTCCATGTTTATTCACTTACTGGTCCTTCTGCTGAGATTTTCCAAAGTGTGGTGGCATGGTTTATGTGGCCAGCTGTCTAGTAGGAAGAGATTACCATGTTTATCTAAATTAAATTTACTTGCTGACAGATGGCTATGAATTTTGATCACAGTCAGCAGCACCTGAATTATTCAAAGGTAAGAAGCTCTTTGTTGTACTGTGGCTCTATTTTGTATAATTTTGCTGCTGTTTGTAGCCATCTTTATTGTCAACATAATGGAAGAAAATGTGGGGGTAGAGAAGAGGCCAAACCACACAGTCTAAAGGCACTCCTTGATGAAACATATGAAAATAATATCAAGTTTAATATGATTAAGTCCTATTGGTGTTTCAGAGAATGGAGTAAATGCTTCTGACTGAACTCATAAAATATTACCACAGAAAACTAATAAGGGATTTCCTATTTATGAGGAAAATAACCCAAAAGCAAGGTAGGTCTAGGAAAAATAATTTATTTCTATTAGCTGGAATTGATTTTAAGATTATGTTTTAGAAGTATAAACTTTACAACTAGTTAAGACTCCATTGTTACTTTCCTATTTTCCTTACAAGAAGCCTGCTGACATAAAAAGATGTCTGCCCTGGTTTCTACCTTTTGGGAGAAAAAGCAACAAGGTATCCTTCAGGGAAGTAACCCACTCTAAGTGGGGATTCTAGAGAGGACCTAACATTGGGAATGTAGAAGACCTGACCTGTAATAACAGGGTAATTCCTCCCATAAAGACCACATGCACCTTTACCATTTATGAACAATAACTAGAAGGTTGCTCACTTCTCCATGAAAAAACATACAAAGGAGGAAGTAATAAATTCATCTCTCCTGTGCACATTTGAAAAACCCAGTGTTGTTGTCAAGATCTAGAACAGTGGGCTTCAGTGTCTATGTCTAAAGTCATGAAGACAAAGAGCAAAGGAAACCAGTTGAAAATGCATAAATTTCTTTTCCCTTACCAACTCTCATAGGAATGCTTTTGCTCTTTCAGTTTATGAGTGAGAATTGCATGTATACATTTTGGGGAGGAAATGATGCCATCAGCACTTATCTAAAAGTAGGTTCAGCCTTTGCCTTTATCTCCAGTTCTACATAAGAAGCAGTGTTGTATAAAAGATGAAACTGTGAGATGTCCAGCAATTATTTCTGGTACTGTGATGGTGAGCTGAAACAAGGTGGGATAAGGCTGAAGGAGAAGGTGTACATTTCCCCACTGTTGTCCCACCTTGTCTGCACAATAGCATGAATAATTATAGTGATCTTTAAGAAATTCAAGTATAATTCATAAAGAAATGGGATAAATCTTTGTAAGCTCACATGTGAAATAAATTTTAAAAATCCACTACTCTGAGAGTTTTTGTAAGAAGCCATACTTTTTTAGTCTGCCTAATGATTTAACTTTTCAGTTAACTTTCAATTTCACTTTTTTAACTTATAACAATTGTACTGTGACCTATGTTGACCACAGTTATGAGACCACATGCAAGTCCAAATTCAATGTCAACACACGAGTCTCTTTTATTCTTAGATGGAAATGCCAAATTCCAGTAGAATCAAAATACATTTAATTCACAATGGATAATGCTGATTTCACAAAATAAGATACTTTGATATCAGCTCATACCATTCACGGTTTATCATATGGTACTTCAAATATTGGATCCTGGAATATAATTTTCTCATTTGATGTGACCTCTTGATCACTTCTTCTTTCTAGTCCCTTTCTTTTAGAATGACTAGCACTGTGGTGATCTGTGTGTTTCACTGTGAAGCGCTTCAAAGCTATGGGCTGATGTTTCAGGGTGTTGCAGTCATCAAAGTTTGGGTCAGGCAGGTGCAACCTGAGTGCAGACAGGTCTGAGGTGGGGAAATAGCAGTCATAAAGTGACACAAGCACTGTGCAGGAAGGTCCTGAATCTGTTGATCAGTGACCTAATGAAGGTCCTGAATCTGTTAATCAAGAAGATAAACAAATTGTCCCAAGCTTTCATGGTCTTCAATGTTTACTGAAAGGGTGCCCCCTAGACAGACTGTGCTGTGGTGAGGGGTTTTTTTCTATTTGGAGAGGGTTGACCTTCCTGCGGTGTTGGGCCATGCACAGTGTTCAGGCACCAGTGTTGGCATCCCATGCAAGTATTGCTCAAGTATATGGAATACTAACCTACAATTAAAAATTAGTTTTAAAACAGGAAGAGCTTAATATTAAGTACAGAAATCTAGTATCTGCTTCACTGTTTTAAGCGCAGTATAAACTATGAAAAGTACAAAAAACTGTTCTATGAGTAAGACAATAGAGATTTTTTTTTTCATTATGTAAATTGCTCCAGCTGTGAGTTTTACCCAAGAATGGTTCAAAGGGAATGGATTTAGGCAACAGGCAGATGTTGGTTTCCTTTCACACTCAAGCTAAAAAGCTATCAAATATGAACGATATCAAATTATCTTTGGCACATTGTAAGTCCCAGTACCAATTCTTTGGATACAGAAAGAGAAGTGTTTTTATCTGATCAAATATCCACATTTTTCTACAAGCAATGAAAAGAATCTGCTAAATCTGCTATGACTTAGAGCTATCCTCTAGGGGACAGTCCAAATGAAAAAGTAGACCAAAATAATTATCACTTTTACATTAAAGAAGAAACATCAGAATATACAAAAAAGATTGCCACTAGTAAATGTAGTATTTATGGCCACTAAACTCTGATATTAATGTAATAAATAAATATGCCATCAATTCTTATGCCACCATATTCTGATAAATCTTATTAAAACTAAAAACAAGGTCTTGAATCAGGAAAAATAAATCACCTATGATCCAAGTGTGCCACATTAGTTCTTGCTGATTTCAAAAGTTGTGTGAGACAGAAGGATCTTTGGCACTGTGACATTTGAATGATTCTGTAAATGGTCGGTATTTTCAGGTAGCATGCAGAAGTGGAGTCTGCCCAAAAGTCTTGAGGTTTCTCATTGGCACACACAGCTCACACAGGTCCACATCTACCAGGGGAGCTTGATTTGAACAGAACTTAACAAACATGTTTCAGTATTTTATCCCATTATACTCTGATCTCTTATTCTGAGTACATTCTAAACCAACACCAATTATTTGTGAAGTAAGAACCATTTTTGAGTTTCTTAGTTATTAAAAAAAAAATAAAAATGTAGAGGGAGCTATGTTTTCTTGGGTGTTACCTGCTATACATTTTTTTGTGGCCTAGTGACTGAGACATGGTTGGTGCAATNTTAAAAAAAAAAAAAAAAATGTAGAGAGAGCTATGTTTTCTTGGATGTTACCTGCTATGCATTTTTTTGTGGCCTGGTGACTGAGACATAGTTGGTGCAATTTCTCTCTAGGAAAAACTCTGAAGAACCGTAAACTTAAATACACTTTGTATACTTCATCTGCTGTACATTTTCAGATATGAAGCACTTCTTAACAAGACTTTTGGGATCTGCAGTAAATTTCCTATCAAGTATTGATATCTACTTCAAATGTATACAATCACTTATTTACCATGAAAAGGAGTCATAATTTTATTGATAGTTAGTCTTGCAGACGGATTACTAATAAAGTAATTCTTGCAAGCACTGAGAAAATTCTATCTTAACAAAAATATTGTCTTTGATTCTACCAAGTAAAAAAGAGCAATATAATCTTTTTGACTTATAGAATACCTTCCACACAGTATTAGAGCCACCATCCAGAAAAACCTGTACTTAAAAACTTGGTGAAAATAATTTTGGTGTGCTGGAAAAATTCTCAAAATGTAATAAATTATTGAACATAGCAGGATGAGATTGAAGGAAAAATACTTCTACTTCCTTCACGTAAAAATCTCATCCTAAAAGTTTCTACTAGATCATGAAAATACTGTTCCAATTTAAGAGACATTATATATCATTAGCACTAGCTGGTTGCTTCATGACTTACACTGCAGTTCCTTACTTATGGTGTTTTTTCCCCAAATTAATCAATTAAAAAATGCCGTAGACACCATATACATATAATTTATATGATCTTCTGAAAAGGTCTTCCATGTTTCATCCTGTAGGGAGTTAGAAGTTTGTTTTGTTAGCAATTCTGCAGTTGCAATTCACTTGTGCTTTCTCCTAGCAGTGCATTATAGGATAAAAAAATCGGTTATGGTTCATTTTACAGTACTAGTACTGTTACACCTTTAAAAATCAGACCCGCATATTTCTGGAAGATAGATGTATGGGAATAATGTGTGGATCTTGCATATGTACATATGGGAACATCATACTGAAATCCTGGTACTTACTTAAAAACAACAGTTTTTCTTGTCTTACACTCATATTAAGCAGGCTTTACTTCAGTTACATATCCTGGTGCTTAAAGACACATTTTTTTGAATCCCATAGTGGGAAGATTGCCTATATTCATTTAATATAGCCGACAATATAAAAGAATAATTAAAAATCCATGCTAAATTAACAAGGAATTTTATAATCTCTGATGATTCTGTGGCAGTGAGATTCTCTCCAGCTAATCACATTACCTGTCCCTGCAGGAGCCAGCTGATTATATTCATCCCAGAAATTGCTAGGTATTAATGAGCAGAATTTGTTGTAGCAGACCATTGATGATTAAAAACATGTACACAGAAAGTATATCATAATCAAAACAAAATAGTAAAAGACCAAGTAATTATTCTGTAGATGACTGACAGTCCACTTAGACATATTTTAGTTATCCAACAAATTGTTCTCCAGGCAAAACACACATGGACCACCAGTAGTATATTAACTCACCTTCTCAGCTTACCTTTCTGCTGAAAAGCTACCCTAGGTGGTTAAATCTGAGAAGGAAGAAAATATGGATGTGAAGATGTCAAACAAGGTTCAACCAGCACTTTCTGAACTGTCAGCAGCCTTAGTCAATGATGATTCTGCATGTCCATGTACTTCCCTAGGGATGTGATGTGTGCGTGTGCCAAAGCTATTTACTTGCTCGTTTTTTAAGTAAAGAAGTGAATTATTTACTTTTTTTCCTTCTGATATTGGAAAAAATAAGGCTGTATAAATCCCTCACTGCATTCAGCTGAGTTCCAATACTTCTGATGGAATTTAATTATAACAGCATTCTAATTGAAGGTAAATTAAACAAGAGTATGACCAAGTGTTGCCACACTAAATGAAAATTTAAATTACACCAGTAACAGACAGATCTGTCTTAGGATTATGAATTAAAGAGTGTGACATTTTGGTTTCAGGTTAATCAATGAACGCTCCACAAATATTTTTGAAGCCTTCCTTGATATATTATAGGCTAGATTAAATCTTAAGTTCTGACAGACACTGAGCAGGAGAGCAAAGTAAGTTCATTTTGTAGCAGAAAAAATATGAGGCATGGAATGAGGAGTTTTTTGTTCAGGAGATGTGAGGCCCTCCCAGCTTAGGGTTCCTCCTCTCCTTCTACCCATACATGAAGAGTTACACTTGGCTGGTATCTAACCAGCTGGTATCTGCTCTCCTGAGTTTTTGAAGTATCAAAGGAAACAATTTTTTGACAGGAAGAGAACAAGTCTGACAGATCAGTGAACCTTTCCTTCATTCCTCCTAGGTCTTGTTTTTGACACCCTGTTTACCACAGAATGTGCTGCTATACTTTCCCAAGGGAGTGCAGCCAGTGTCTCAGCCAGCAGAGGGAATGGCAGAGGGAATGGCAGCTGCTATGTGCGATGTCATTGCCTCAAGGGCTTGTGTGACTGCAAGGAGGGACTGCACTGAAATTTTTTCCTCCCTCCCCTCTGTTTTTGGTCAAAACACAACTAGAATTATATAATTTTATCACATTGACATATCTATCACAGTTTTATCTTGAAACAGTTATAACTCCCAGCTCCCTGTGGATCCCTTTGCTTGCTGACATGCAGCCTGCTCTGGCCCCCACGGTGACCCAGAAAGAGCTCAGGCAGTTTTACTGACTCGTGCTCTCCTCATGATCACAAACTTGGCTATTTCTTCACTGCCTTCCACCCCCTCTAAAACAAAACCCCTGGCATGAATTTGTTCCATTCTAACTCACCCATCATGTGAATCTCTCCCCTCCTTTCTGCTTCCTCAGATGTGTAGAAAACAAGCCTCTGAACAAAAATAAAAGCCCTTCATCAATAAAGCTTTTCAGCTGTGGGCTCTGTGACTGCATTTTCCTGCTCTTTAGCAGCAGATCTTAATATCCCTAAGAAAATGACTGCACAACTGACAGTCTGTACTTTTCATCCATCCATAAATGCACAGCTGGCATCCTTATGGGATTTTCTATTATGCATATTCAGCCTAGCATTTTTAAACTTTCAGATGGTCTGTATCATTTCTCCTTTTGGGGAAAAAGATATTATAGAAGCAGAGGGCTGTTCTCAAAATCCTCTGAATTTATCTGAGGTTAGCTTTGGGATTTGAATGGAAAGTCTTTCCATTTTTATTCAGTACTATCTTTCTTGGGGACCCAGAATCCAGGAGGTTGCTAGTAAAGAAAAAGTCTTAGACTGGCATTAGGAAGTATGGAGCCTCTCTCTAGCTAGGTAAGGGTTGTTGAAAACACAGCTCCCAGGCACCAGTTTAATGCTTTGTCTCAACTACCATTTTCTTGACAGGGAAAATTGTTGAGTGTTAAAATTAAGAGTCCTACTAATTCAACCACAAGGACACATACACACAAACACACACACAAAATGGGAGTAGGTTTATCAGTTTGTTCCAGTTTTAATGGCTTTTGTTTACTCATTTATACAGCACTGTCAAAATGGTATCATGTGGGGATACTTGTATATTCAATCCTTGTGATTAAATTTTGCTCTTTTGCCCTCCTGAACTTGCAAAAAGTTCTGTTTGGCATAATAATTTCTTATTTCTGAGAAATTTCTAGTTTCCCACTTTGCAGATAGAGGAAAGAGCTGAGGTTGGTTTCTTTGGGAAGACTGAAACCAGTCTCAGATTT
Source organism: Illadopsis cleaveri (assembly GCA_013399915.1). Classification (NCBI taxonomy): domain Eukaryota; kingdom Metazoa; phylum Chordata; class Aves; order Passeriformes; family Timaliidae; genus Illadopsis; species Illadopsis cleaveri. The sequence goes on along the minus strand of VXBB01002598.1, from coordinate 156,697 downwards.
CCTTAATGAGTTAGGGGGGAAGTGCCCTTAAGGAGAGTGCCCTTAAGGAGAGGGGGGGAAATCATACTCTAGTATTTTTAAATGAATTGGAGCCTGCAAAAGTTTTTTTGCCAAATTTTGATTTTGTATGTGCTCATGTGTTCATACAATATGGAATGAGCTGCATGAGGAGTAGAAGCAGACAATCATATGGTTTCTTGCTCCTGGTTCAGCAGATGAGGAATTGGCAGGATAATTTTCACTGTGATGTCTCAGAAAGAATAACTTTATTGCAAATGAAGATAAAACTGATAGGCATTTATCATCTTCTAGACATTATGTATTGGGTCTGGCTGGGGTGGAGTTCATTTTCCCACAGCAGCCTTCACAGTGGTGTGCTTGGCATTGGTGGCTTTAAAGGTGTTGATAACACACCAGTGTTTTGGGCACTGCTGACATTTATTGCTGTCTCTCAACATTCCTCACGCATCCAAGGACTGGGGATGGGCAAGATCCTGGGAGGGGACACAATGAGGTCAGCTGACCCAAATAAACCAAAGGGATATTTCATACCTTATGGTGCCAGCTTAGATGTAAAAGCTAAGGAAAAAAGGAGAAATTTGTTTTTACAATGTTTACCTTCTGGAGCAACCTTTACATCTGCTGAAGCCCTGCTGCCTGAGAAGTGGGAACATAGTGGAAGCACTATGGGAAGTAGGAAATAAAATTATTGACTTGTTCTCTTTGCTTGTGCAGCAACAAAATTTGCTTTTGCTTCAGTAAACCGCCTTATCTCAACTAACGAGATGATTTCCATCTTATTTTGTCTCCTCTGTCCAGCTGGGAAGGGGATGATAGAGTTGGCTTGGTGGGCACCTGACATCCAGCTGAGGCCAACCCACCACAGTGGCATTTCTATTTTCCAACTTGATTTATAACTTAAGGCCTTCTTCTGCATCACACTGCTGCTCAGAGATCTGTAAAGAAGTATTGCAAATTTATTGTGAGATTTATTGATGAGTTCCCATTTTATTATTTTCTCATCACACAATTTTGAGATTCAAGTCAGCAAAAAAAGTAATCCGTTATATTGTGTATGGTGATTTTAAACATTAGAGGTTGTTAAAACACTGGTCCCTATTATTTTTGTATTCTGTATGAATTTCATTTTTCTTTTTTGTAGTTCCTGGCATCACAAGACAGGTATTTACACTCAGTTACAGAGTGATAATGGCAGACACATTAAACTGGCTATGATGCCAAAGTTAGCTTAGTTATCAACAACAACTTAGAGCCAATGGAAGTTCAGGAGTCTGATTCAACAAATATGCTGTTTCCTGAAAATATATTGTTTCCTGAAGATTGCCAAGCTTGATGACAAGTCAATACAACAAGTGAAAAATCACTATCATTAGGGCTCAGGTGCAGCTTCATAGGGCCAGAGTTTTACTGAGATATTTGCATGACTAGGCCAATTTGGTCCAAGAATGTGCAGGCACTTTATAAATGTCTATTTCTAAAAGCTCAGTCTTGTGATCCCTAATTTCTCAGGACTACTGCAGGAATTGGAGAATTAAGGTCATTTATTACTAACACTTATCTAAGCTTGGTGGATGTCTTTTAGATAATTGCAAATAAATACATCTGCTTTCAAGGGACCAGGTGTCTGCTCTACTCCATTAACATGTCCTTAATAGAAAGAAATTCCCAACGACCTAGTGATGGGTGTCATAAAACTGTTTTCACAGTACAATTTAGACTTTTCATCAGTCTACATTGTGTAATGTCATTTGCAGATTATACATGGTCTAAATGATAACTACATGGATAATACAGCCTGTGCTCTACATTGCTTAAAGATGTTGTTGTTCTGTACTTATTGATTCTATTTCATTTTGAGTTCTTTGGACAGACTGGGGGAAAACTTGTAAACTTGTTTGGGAATAGATTTCCCAAATTTAGGGAACTGCCTGTTTTAGTAATTCTCCTCTCTGTCCCAGGAAAGATCATTGAAGGTTTTTTTCCATGATGTGGGGAATGTTATGTTATGGAATTTTTTCACATGTAAAACAATGCATCCAACCCAGATCTTTATAAATGCTTCCTGTTTTCCCTTCTGGGAGAGGAATGAAGTATCTGCCAGCTAGAAGGTAACATCTGTAAGGAACTGCAAGGGAAAGAGTAGGCAGATGAAGGACTGGACAGGAGAGTGAAGAAAAGGATAGGAAGCTCAAACATGGAAGTATTGACAGTAGGAGCAGACAGTTTGTTTTCAAAATGGAAGGATAGCTTATACATATTCCTGGTTTGCTATTATATCTATTTTATCTGGAACCTGTAGGAATCATAATAACAGATGAGAATGTGAGCAGAACAAGGAAAAGATGCATCTCAGTGCTATGAGGTTTATCCCAGTTGACAGAAGTAATCTCTCTAATCACAGAGACAATTGCTAGATAGAAAACTACTTCATCTGAGCAACTGATTTTGTGTGATAAGTGACAGTCCCTGCCTGATTAAAAGCCCTTTCAGTCTGCTCCCTTATAACTTTCTGTCTCTACATTATTGACATTTAATCACTTTGAATAAAAGAGTGTAACACCAATAATTTAACAAAGTGACTTGTAAAAGCCTATCCAGGAATATTAAAGATTCCAAGACACTGAAGGACTAACTACATTTTTTTCCTGCAGATTAAATTCCTGACATAGACAAGGTGGCTTCTTTTCAGGGTGGCTTCTTTGGGATGACAATGCAGTCACTTTTGGAAAAATTTGAGGGGAAGCAATTATCACAAAACAATTTTTATCATTATCATATACCACTTTAGCCATCATTTTTTGCAAAGGAAATGTTGATCCCAGAGTTTCTAGACATTGGTATTTCAAAAAAACTATGGGATCATCTGCCCTGAGGTGGAAAAATGTACTGAGATACACAACTGCACAAACACTAAGGAGAACTTTTTTTGGCCATGAGAGGCTGGGATTTTGGAAACCAGTTGGTGGCTTTACCAATCAGAATCAATAATGTGGGGAAATTATCAATACATACATGATTATAGGAGCCATAATTAAACCTTTCCTGAAAGTGTTAGGATGCTGCTGTCCAGTAAACTGACTTCTTGTTGTTGCTTAATAGATGGTAAGATATCTTTGGGCAGACCCCATCTTAGTCAACTCTCCTATGTCCAAGACAAGAGAAAGAATTCCTGTCACAGATTAGAAAGTTGTCTATCCATGGCAATCACATGGGCAGGGTTATTTGCATGCTGAGAGAGCACTCCCTGGAATGGGCCAAATACCAGCCAGAACTTCAACCACTCTGCCATTCCTCATATGCAAAATACATTGCCCACATACGTGAACACTACAGAAAGTTCTGCTGCTGCCTTCACAATTTATGAAATAGCAGGGTCTGGTTAGTATATAAGTTCCAAGAGTTAGATAGATATCTTGACAATAAAGTATTTAAAGACAGATTTTGTGAGCTTGTATCTCTAGATTCAGACATTACTAAGAGGCTTAAAAGATTCTATAAACCACTTCTTTCCCTCTTTGCTTTTCCCCACTAACACCCCTCTTTAGGCATATTTCCCTCATGCCCTGATAAACAGTGGTTGCATGACCTCTGTACAATGTTCTGGTTGCAAAGCAGCATCTGCACACCCACCTTCTTCCAAAGGAGGTTAAGATCCTGTCGACAGGTATGGCAACTTTATAGCACAGCTGTGGTTTTACTTCTTAAATTGCACTGGTGCTACTTAGCAGAGAGGAGCTGTAGTTTGTACACTGGGTGCGCAGGCACATCTTGCAGAAAGCAGAAAGCATGTTCCATGTTTGTGTTTTCCTTTAGCTCCTGTGTATACAAGGCATAAACAAGACAGGACTCAGGCTGATTCTGCAATCATAAAACTCGAAGTAAGCAAGTTATAGCAGCAACCTGGAACATTATTACAGTTGCATTTCTGAAGATTGCCACACTAGACATCTGTGGGTTGTACTTCTTTCTTAGATCACGACTTCTAGAAAAATTCATCTGCCACCTGGAAAAAGGAGTGTTTGAATGTTTTTTTTAGAGGAGGAGAACTTTTTATTGATTTGGGGTTTTCTTTACAATATCTTTGAAACTTTATTTTCAGCATATTCATTGTCTATATACTTAACTTTTCTCCATCATGAACAAAATATTATTTCTTCTCTGAAGGAAAGTGTGGAACTTGCCAGTTGGAAAAATATAATCTTTGAAATTGTTGTGGCAACAATTTTCTCTTGGAATCTGGCAGATTAACTCATATCCCCCTAGCTGCAGCAATATTTAAACAAATAACAGATGGGGATGATGTCAGGGCAAATAATGTCTGCTTCTGACGATTTTTTCTACAGTTTAGGATAGAACCACAGGTCTCTTTATGATTAGAGAAATCATCCAGTGCTGCAGATAGATAGTCATTTAGAAGACCACTTAGATGGATTAACAGCATAATGTAAACTTTCTGCTAATTTAAGGAATGAACTCTCAAATATTTCCTTTTCACTCCCCTTTTGAACAGGATAAAAAAAAATCTTATGCCATTATCATATGTAAACAAATGTGGCTTTTTGCATGTGTGTGGCAAAACGTCTCTGCCCAGAACAACCTCTGTCTGAAAGAGGATGTGCATAGCACCACTGATAATCATAGAACAGGACAAATATAACAGTTACAGCATTGAAATAAATGTCAAGGAGTTTACCATCAGGAATCAAGAAATAGATGGCTATGTGTGCAAATGGTTTTGTATATTGCATGAGTCTTGAATAAAATGTTGAAAACAAATACATAAATATTCTGCAGTTGCAGTTGTTTCCTTCCAGTCAGTCGTTGTTTTTTCTGTTGTGCAGGTACTGTTAGACATGCTACAGCTGCTGGCCCAAGATGTAATTCAAGTGAAACTTCCAGCTTTTCTTTCAATCTGTATAAAGTGTTATCCCATGGAGAGCAGGTTATGAGAGCTAAAGTAGAATAAAGGGAAGCAGGCAAGAAGTAATAGTTTGGTATTTTGGTTTTTTTCTTTGTTTTGTTTTGTATTGTATTTTTAATAATACAGCAGGCCACGTTAAGCCCATGAAAAGAAGAATTTGTTCACACAATTAACATTAAAGGTGTGGGTTTGGAACATTTTTTTGCCCTGCTTTTTTTAAGGAAATGTGACATATGGAATTGCAGTGTCCATCTGCCAGATTTTCAGTCTTCTACTTCTCCTGCAGGGATGCTTATGCCCTCTGGCCAAGTTCAACCAGGATCAAAAGACACTGAATTCCTTAAGATCACTGAAAATCGGTGGTGGATAAGGGAGACACATTAGCATCGTTCCAGCCCTCTGGCACAATCACAACACATGGGAAATCTTTCCCAGCTGGTGACTACAAGACTCAGGCACATGGCACCTCCAGGGAGGGGCTAACAAAATAGAAGAGCTTAGAAAGTAATCAGAGAGTTGGAATTGCCAGTGGTGCTCATAAATAAAGCAAAATCTTAAAATCAGTATGCAACCAAACTTCAGTTGTTTCGCTGCTTGTTACTTTCTGTTGATTTGATAATCTTTTCAGAACTTCTTGGAAGGAGCTGGGCTACAAATGTTAATAGAGACATTATATTTATCATCCATTTTATTATTTGCCCTTTTCTATCTCTTCTTGATGTTTTGTGAAAGTTGGAGCACTTTTAAGTGCTATTAAAAATATGAGATAATTTTCATCATAAAAATGCCTGTATATTGATGAAAATTTATGTGTGTTAGTAACTAGATATAATTAGAAGAGTATTTGCTGACTGAGTGGCAAGAAAAAACTGCATCCTTTTACAAGAAGTGGAGCAAAAGATTGCAATTTCAAAACAAAACAGAATGGCTGCTCTCTAGTTTTTTGAAAATAAAGACTTCAGAGCCATGATGGTCAGCTCATGTCAGGCACACCTTGGCAATGGTCTGCCAATCTCTTTCCACAGTGTTTTTTAATATAAGGATCACTCCTTTTACTTCTTAGCTAGAATTTAAGGAATTCTACCATTCAAGTGCTGTAGTTTTCTCAGATTCCTGTTCCTTGTGGTTTCTCTGGTCTGGTCTTAGCTGGGATGCCACCTCTGACCTTACTACAATTCCTTCCACCTGTCCAAAGGCCCTGCACTGTCTCTTGTTTGTGGCCTTATTTTTCTTCCAAAAATATTCTCTGCTGTTTAGTTCCTCTGGTTCTCCAACCTTTAGCCTGACATGACATTTGCCTTCAACTAATACTCTCAGCATTTAATGGAGACTCTCTGTTTTCCCAGAGTCCAGATCTGACTACATCCCTAAAAAACCAACTTTTTGACAGAGTACTCAGTATTGTGACTATGATTCCTGGCCTGTCCTGATCTCATCTCTCTGGCCTAAGGTTTTCATACCATATCCACATTTTAACATTAAACTGGCAGCTACTATTATGAGGTGTGTTCTGATTTTCTCTTTGGAGCTTTCCTGGTAATCTGATGTATTTATGAGATTTCAGCAAAGTTCTTAAATCCAATATACTGTAAATAATAATGTTATTATTGATGGCAATAGTAGTTTTGATTGCTATAATGTATAGATTAAAGATGCAAATAATAACTAAGGAAGGTCTTATTGCTATATTTGATACACAACTTTATAACAAGGAACCTGGTTTTCCTTTTTTTTTTTTAGAATTAATAATGGTTTGGGAAAAAATGCCCATTTCTGTCCTGTAAATACAACCATTTCTGATGATTTTCAAATTGTTGCAGATATCTACCAATAACACCTTTAATGTCAAGCAAATGCAATTAAAAATATTCCAAAACATAAGACACTCTAATTAAATAGTTTTACAAGATTTTTTTTTTCCCCAGCAGATGTTGCATTTCCTTAAAAGGGCTTTTCTTTTTTTAATTCATTGGACCAATTGTTTAATTTGGATCTGCAAGTGTAACAACTGGGAGATAAGACAGCCACGAAATAGTATCCATGTGTACCAATGCTTGGCTATAGAGAACATCAAGTATTACTTTATAGTTTCATTTAAAATGTAAAATAACTGCTGAGCCTTGATTGCTTTTAGCATTATAATTGGATTATAGAAATAAGATGTTACATAGCATGAAGGGATTAATTATTTCACTATTAAAAGTTATCCGCTCTAGTGTTGGAAAGTAGTGTCTGTCATTCCCTTATTTCCACTAGGCAAGTCAAATTTTTACATAATTGTAAGAAATAGTGCCTCTGGAAAACACTTCTGTGTATGAGGAAGCAAATTAGAAGCAGCTGAAACCCCTATTGTGTAGCAGTGACATCTCTGCCAGTTCTGCCTCGAGTGCTATAAGAAGTGGTATGGAAGAAAACTTACAAAGCAGAGGCAATTAGGATAGAAAGAGAGAAACGTTGAAAATTATCAGAAAAAACATTGCAAGGTCAGGACATCAGGGCATCAAGGAATGTTAACAGGAGCAAGGATATCTGAATACTGTCTATAGGGGAATTTCATGGCATTTGAAACTAATTTGTCTAAAAATATTTTTAAGCACTATATAGTTCTTGGGATGTTTTTGTATCTTCTCAGAAAGACAAGATAAACAATCACCAACAAACGACATGTAGAAATAAAAGCTGCAGGACAAGAAAATTATCTGTGTCTACATTGTTTTGAGAATTTTAATAACAGCATAACAGTATGTAATTTGTTTGTTAGGGGAGCATTTTTTAAAGTATGAAGTAGCCTTTGTATGACAACGTGCAAAATTTGGACACTTAAGCTAGAGGTTATTTTTCCTTTTGCTGGAGGAAAAGCTGAGTTAGTTTTGTTTGTTTGTTTTCTGTCATCATTATTTTCTACTCCAAACAAAGCCAAACATTTCCCTGAATTCCACTTGCAAGGGTCTTGGTGTTTCTGTGTTACTTTTTGGTTCCACATCAATCTGTAAATGAGATTTTTTCAATTCTTCTCCCTCACCAAAAGGCACAGACAGGGCCTCTTCCAAACTGTGGAATAACTCAGCACCAAGATATTAGGGTGCTCCAATGTGTTGGGTGAGAATCCTGTGAAGTTTTTCTTCTAAGACTAATACTCCTATCAATTCATACTTAATTTTTAGCATAAAGAGGAGCTATCCCAACAGAGAACATTGTAGAAAGCCAGTTTTATAGCACAATGACCACAGCTATTTCCTGGGATTTTTGGTAACTGAGATAAATTTCTTACGATGACACAAATACAACAAGCACTGTCCTCTCAATTGACAAGAAATTTCTCTCTCCTACTGAGGAAATAATGTGATGCAAGCTGAGTAAAAATTTTCTGTTTGAGATAGTAATTTCTAGAACAAGAAATGAGCAACATGCCACAAAAATCTTCCTTCAGATAAGTCTTACTAGTTGTAATCTGGATAGAGATTCAGAAACCATTTTTCCCTTCCTATTTTTAAAGATGCGCATGTGTGTTTGTAAATTCCATCATTTATTTAAATTTCCTGGGCCCAGATGACAGGCATGTCATGAGGCATGTGCTGTAACACATTTCAAGAGGAAGGCTTTGATAACAGCAGTCAAACCAGTCAAAGGAATGTAATCTTCAAGTTTGTTAAGAAAATTCCTGATCTCTTCTTTCACCTTCAAAGAATGTTTTACAACTCATGTGACTGCCCTAGGTATGGTCGTGTTGCATTTCAGAAACTGAAAATCTATGTCTGATGTATACATTCACCCCAGAAATAAAAGATTTCCAAAACAGATCCAGGGTAAAACAAAAAGTAATATAAATTAGGTATTAGGCAACATTTCTTTTCATCATTATTGAAAACAAAACACGAATATTATAGTATACTGTGCATATGACCACAGAATTGGATCAAGGAACAGGAAAAAAACCCAACCAAACAAACAAAAAAATCCAAACAAAGCCTGACCACTTACACTACTAAAAATCCTCTGTCTTGAAATTTTAACCACTTTTTCCATGTTGAATTACTGCAGTCAAAACTAACTCTGCAAGAACTCAGCCATTTCACAGATAAAGGTTTCAAGGATTTAGGATACTGTCTGTGGTCAAAATTTAAGGAGAAAAGCAGCTGAATTACATGAACACTTTCTTGGTATATGGAATAATCAAGTTTGAATCTGTGGTATCTGCTCTCAATAAAGGTAGGAATTAAAACTGAGACCCTTATCTCTCAAGTACATCTCATAGATGAAACTATTGCCCTTTTTAATTAGGTAATTTAAGAACTAAAGTATTAATCTTTGGAAAAACGTAGTTTTGACATCGTGGGAGGATAGAAATGTTTTTCTTAAGGAGTCAGTTTGATCGTAATGCAAGAAGAGGGAGCAAATTTTATAAAGCTGCAAAAATATCAACCTCCCTCCCCCAGAAAATCTTGAGATATATTCTCCAGTTCATTTATCACATTTTCCTCATATTCACATTTTATCAGCTCTTTTATGTCATATTAAATATTTTATGAGAATTTTCTGGATTAAGTTTTTGATTTAATTTTGCTATGTATTGTTTAAATCTATAAAACTCTATATAGCACCATTGGGTCAGTAATATTTTTAGACAAAAGAGGTTATTACTACATTAAATAATGTGCCTTATTAAGAATACCAGTATTTAAAGATGTAAGAAATTTAAAAGAGCAAAAAGGATACTTATTTATTGTACTATAACTTCTTTAGAAATGCAAAAAAAATCAACATGATGCCAGCATGAACAATACAAGAGATCACTTCTGTTCTGTTCTATTCTATTTATTTTACTCTACTTTAACAGAATGCATAAAACCCTTGGTAAATAAATCAAACAAGACATTTAAGTATAAACTGTGTGGGAATCTGTGATCACTGCAGAGGAGTTGGTTAAAAAAAAGAGAAATCAAATTTAATGTGTGCATTACAAATAGAAAAAAATACATCAGAAGCATGTTGTTGGTGCTTGTAGCATTCTGAGCAGCTGATCTGTAATACAGCATTCAGGCATGAGTCATAACAGTTAAATCCAAAGTTATATGACATTTAACCCTAATATCAAAATCCTAGTTTCATCATAAGTTTTATAGTCACGCTTGGATGATTTTTTTTGAGAAATCTAATTTGACTCCACTGTTAAAACTTTTTCAAACTCACTGATTTTGCAAGAGATTTAAATTTACACTGAAAGTTGATTTTCCACCAAGACTCTTGTATTTTGAATCATTCTTGTGAAATACAATGGTCAGACGAACTAAGCATTACTTGTTTGATAACAAGATATAAGGATCTTTATTAGGATATTGTTTATTTCTTGTACTATGAGAAAAATGCAGTTTTAGTTCATTTGAGTTCATGAAGATGGGCTTCTATTTGTTTCATTTAATAAAATAAAAAGAGAAATAGCAATTCAATTAATGCTCTGTGTGCAAACTTCAGAACGATACTTTACATAATCCATGCTAATGTGTAGCAAAAGGTTATAGACATGCAAATGGCTTCTTGTGAGGTGCTCTAGTCAAGAGCCAGCAGTGCAATGCTCCCTGTAAACAGCCTGGCTATCTGTGGATAAATGAGATGCAGAGCAATACCATAACATCACATCACAGGAAAGTGCTTCACCTCGTGCCATTATATTGAAGGCCATTACTCATGTCAGCTGTTCAAAACATTACAGCACAACTCTCTTAGCCTTTACCATGCCTGAGTGAAGTGTGACAATTTCAGGCAGTGCAATAGAAGTGAGAAACTTGAACAAATCTGACTGATAGTTCATAGGATTTCAGCACGCATTGCCGTTTGTGCCATGCTCACTAATGCATCCACAGTGCAGAGCATTAATCGCATTAGGTTCCACATCAGTCCAAATCTACTGCCTCAAAAGCTTCTTTTCACAGGAGAGCTTTGGAAAGAGGCTAATGACCTTCTTTAGCTTCATCTAGAAATATTGTCAGAAGGCAAAGATTGGTATTATGTGACTATTAGCATCAGAAGTCACTTCCTGATATTAAAAATGGGGTTGGAAAAAAACTATCTCTGACTGACATAAAATCATAGCATCATAGAATGGTTTGGGTGGAAATGGACCCTAAAGGCCATTTAGGGACATTTCCCGCTGGATTCTGTTGCTCAAACCTCCATTCAGCCTGGCCTTGAATACTTCAAGGGGTGAGGCATTCACAGCTTCTCTGAGAAACCTGTTTCACTCCCCTTATGACCAAAGGCAGCTTGCTCAGCCTGGCCTCTGGTACTTCTGTGCCCTGTCTCCTCACCATCACAAAAGCACTGGACTGGGGCCACACACCACCCATCAGTGTCCTTCCTGAGCTGGAGAGATTGGGATGGGACAAAGAAGGCAAGTTGCAGTGGCCAAAGTGCCAGATAAGAGGAAAATATTTTTGCTCTTTTTTCTTGTTTTCTTGTCTTTAAAATTATTCATTGTGTAATTATGAAAAGGACTCCCAGTGATGCAGCTAGGACAGACCCTGATGCTGAAGGCCAGAACTTGGGCTGCAATGCCAGCATGACAAGGAGCCTGTTTGGGATTCTTTGCAAGTGAGGGCCTTCAAAAATAATGACAGCTGAGCTCTAGGACAAATAGGAACTGCTGCACATTGCCAAAAGGTATCTTCCAGGGATAGTTGAAGGGGGAGTTATGGGAGGCCACCAGTGTTGATTATTCCTGCAGGCATGTTACTGGACGAGATACAGTCCTAATCTAGTCTGACAGCTGAGGTGTGCCCATCTCCATTTCAATCAACCTCTTCCCTCTCAACTTGTGTTGCACACAGATTGTGCTTTCAGGATTTTCATGATGAAGCTTTCATGCAGCAACATAAGATTGCCAGTTAATCTAGGAGACTTTGGAGTCCTTCACAAATATTATTCATAAAGGAAAAGACTTTTGCTCCTTGTATGGATTACATAAAGCTCAGTTTTTCTGCCCTGCACAGGCAAAACCTCATTTAAGTGACTGTCTTCACACCCTCAGATATTTTCCTCAGACTGTGAGCTATCTATGGCTGTGGAAGGGAAGGAGGGAAATCAGTAAATTTGTTGTCTTAATGATCAACTAAAAGAAGCATGGAGAAACATCAGTGTGTACGTCTGCTCGGTCCTCTGAAAAGAGCACAAATGGAGGACTCAAATTTGTGTCTGAAATTGTTCAAACCCCTAGAGTGAAGAACAGCTTTCTTCCTAAGTCCATCTGTAAGAATCTCTTAAAATTGCAATCTGCCTTCAGCATCCCAAAGGAGATAATGTATCAGCCATATATTACTAGTCTGCTACTGCAAACTACTGCAAACTACTGCAAACTACCTTTCTCATCCAAACACCACCCCTGATTGTGAAGGAAAAAAAATCTCATAGAAATTAAACTCACAGAAGAACACTGTCTTCTCTTCCACCATCTTCTCACTTGGCTGAAAAGAAATCTAACTGTGACAAAAGTCCTAGGTGCTGTTCCCTCTCACTCTGCTGGTCAGTTATCCTTGTAAATAGGAAGTTGTCTACTCCAATACATTTAACATTTCCTTATGGGTTGTGTTACAATTTTGTGGGTGAGTACCAAAGTTTAGTCTAAGGAGAGCAGGGTAATAATTTTGATTTCACATAAAGGTTAGCATATTGGAAGTATTCTTCCTAACTAGACTTTGATTTATGCCACTGGCAATGTTATCTTTTCCAGCACTGAGTTAGTAGCAAACAGTTAGTGGTTAAAAATGTCCTCAAACCAGACAGCTAAATCCATTCATTAATTATATTTATGTATTTCTGAGTCAACACTGTCAAGAGAACCATAGCTTAGTTCCTAGATTGTTTCAGGCAATGCCATTTTCTTAATGAATGTGCATTTCCACTTGCTTTGAATGGTAGATTTTGTCGACTTCTTGCATTCATTTTTCTCACATCATGGCTTTTAAATTTGAGAGAGAGAAAAATATTTTTTTCTGTATTTTCCCGAAGTTTTAAAGGATGATCATTGTTTTAGATGTAATGCTCTAAAAAAAGTGCTGGACTTAATGCTGTCTTTGCCCATTAACTTCATGACTCATCTTTAGTCTCCAAAATACTTGTCTTGCCAAAAATGTCTCTTTCTCATAATAAGGAGGAAGAAGAAACTGAACTATTAAATGAATTCAGAAAAATTTCTAGGTAGGCCTGCTCACCTTCTGAAGGGGTGACAACACTAGAAGGATAATGTAGGTCTAATTTTCAGCTTAAATAGAAAAAAGGGAAGGAAGCATGGTGCAAATTGTAAAAAGCTGTCAGCAAAGGAGGGAGTTGTGTCTGTGGGGGGATGAGGGATGTACACAGTGCACGGGAAGATAGCTTTTATAGACATGAAATAGTTACATAATATGATGAAATGCAGAGAGGCAGAGCTCTAGGGCACAATCATTCTCTACTAGCAAAATGCTCGTTCATGCAAAAGACATTTCCAAACAACAAATTAACCCAACAGGAATAGAAATTGCAGCTGTAAAGAAAAAAAAATGCCATACTCAGCACTAAGGTTATTCTGACTGAGAACTCTGTATGTGAGGAGTTTTTCTCTTCAGCTCCACATTCCACAACCATTAAACAAAGTAGGCAATACAACCTAAAAGGAGGTGCAGGAAAATGCTGGGGAGATGTAAAAGTTTTTGTCTTTTATGCTTTTAATCTTGTTTCCTAAAGGAGTAATATTTATTGTGGTAGTGCTGACAGGATGTCCATTAGCTTGTTCCATGAATGTTCCCTCTCTTTCCAAAACCCTTGGGATCTATTTGTTATTTTTTATAAAATTTGAAAAAAGGTCAAAAATCTTACAACTCTGTAAATTTGTGCACCAAGCAGAAAAAGTCTATTCTTCCACAGGACAAGAGACAGGCAGAACTCACAGGTTATGCTGGTGCTTGACATGAGTCAAGTTAATCATAACATTTTGTGATTTTTATACCAAATTAAATATATACATAATGTATTATAATACATAGCCTCTGTGCGCACTATTGAGATGGTCTAGATTGCTTAAGGGCAAGGATGTTCAGTATGATTTTGAGAGGAGAAAACTGAAGAAACTTCTATTAAGGAGTGGTCTTACTGAAGTGTCTAGTGCTGGGTGCTCCTTTTTGAAGCATTTGCATTCATTACTGTTTCCAAGGCCAAAAGCAAATCTGCTGCAGGTATAAGAACTAACAGGTAGAAATATATGAGATGGAGTGGAGACGTTAATGTCAATTTGTAATTTGTCAAACATATTTTCAATGACAGAAAAGTACCAGTCCTTCAGCAGCACCTTCTAGACATCAAAACAAGTTCCTTCAAAAACTGTTTCTCTTTTTTAAATTGTATTTATTGTCCTTCTTATTTTCACATGTCAAACAGTTTCTGTTCTTAGCTTTGGCTTACTACCTTCAAGTTTTTAAATTTTCCACAAAGCTTTATTTACCATGCTTTTTGATCCCATGTGTACTCTAAGGGATGTTTCATAGGTTTCATTTAATTTCATGTCTTCTCTCACTTTCCATCTCATCTGTTGGAGTACTGACACCATTTCACAGTAGTTACTTTTATTAATAATTAATTGATTAAATAGTATATAAAAATTAATCATTTGTGGTAATGCACAACTATAAAACATGGAAGTTACATATTTCCCATTTTATTTATAAAAAATTTAGCATAAGAAGATGTCAGCCATCTAATGACAATGAGAGGAGAAGCTGAATATTTGATATTTATAAAAAGTACATTCTCTTTGTCAGTATCAGCATCTATGGGCTTATTTTCATCTCTTGTTTTCTATTAGCATATTCTATCTTTATCAAATCACAACCCTGTTGTAAAGGTGAAAAACCAAAACAGTTTTTTTTTCTTTCTTCTCATTAAGAAGTTTGAGGTTCATAGGAAGCCATAAGGACTGTCCTGGAAGTTCTTAGGAAAAGAAGTACGAATTCAGGAGAACAACCATATTCATTGTACATGTTGATAAAATCTGGGACTGCATTTAAAAAGAAAATAACAAACCATTATAGCCAGGGTATAGAACAATGGAACAAGCTCATCTCACTATAAAGACAAGTGGTGGTTAGAAACATAGCCTGTAATAAGACCCATAGGTCTATCAACCAGATAAAATGCTATTGCATATTGTGACTAGAAATGCTTTGTTTCCATTACTACTCTGTCACTATACTTACATTATTACTTACTTGTTTTCAAAATGAATCTGATTTTTGTACCCCAAATATATGCAGAATAAGGGAATCTCATGATTGAATTAATAAATATCTCCCTTCCTATAGATTTCATTCAAATTACTCACTTTCTAAATGCTCTGGTAGCCTTTAGTAACATGTCCTGGCTCATAACAGTAAAAATCACTGAAATAACATGTCGTGATGCACTAGTTGATGAAAGGTTTGATATGTGAGAATTCTTCTGAAAATGAGTGCAGAAAGCTGGATGATTTGCAGCAACCAGCAGAAGGCTCATCTTCTGATGTTGCAAGACAGGGCAAGAAACACCGTAGAAAGTTAGTGAAAGATGAAACTGCTGTTTATATTCAATTTATTGAAAACAATGGATAGATTGAAGCCAACAAATCTAAAATTTCTAATACACTCATACTTCTGAACTGCTTGGAGGAGCAGCATCTTACAGAGTAATTTTTGTAGGTGAAGTTGTTCATGCATCTGGTAGTACAGATTAAATGTTGGTTATAATATGTAGACACGTAACAGTTTAACTTTGATAATGAGATTTTTTTGTCTGAAGGAAGATATTTCAGTATTACTTTGCCATTACTGAAATTCATAGTACCAAACAGTGCACATTTTAAAAATTATTTTCTCCAGTCAGATTCAACTGATTCTTATTAACACCAGTATTACATCAGTGAGACAGATTTTACAGTCCTGCATAACCTCTGTACCAATGAGAGACCCAGACCAGACTGGCTGAAAATAGATGTTGGAACATTCCCCTTTCATTTGAGAAGCAGCTAAAAGTCTTAATTTTTTAACATAATTAATATATATATATAGATTCAAGGGATTAAATAATATCTGGGTGATAGTGACCAAACAAACTTCCAAAGCACTATATTTGCTTTCTGATAGTTTGCATTTCTCCATCATGCAAAATCTTTTCAGTCATCTCTTTTTGCTCTGTGGTTTGCCTCATATTTCACAGATGCATTCTGTGCATAATTAAACCAGCACTGGAATTGAAAGTCATAATGAATTTAACATTAATTTTGATACAGGATTATACAGTGAAAAGATTTTATCTGGAGTAAAAGGAGGGACTTCTCAATGACTGAACATGCAGAAAAAAATATTTTGCAGTTCAGTCAGATCTCGGGATCTGTTTGGGAGATGCTGAAAGAAATTTAAGAGAATAAATAATAAACTCTGCAGATGTAGCAATTAGTGGTTCTGAGAAGGCCTCTAACTGTTACCACGGTAATATTAATTTTTTTTGGCACTGAACACGACATATTATCATTAATTTTAAATGCAGTACAAGTCCATTGTGATAGCGTTGGAGTATAATCTGCATTCTTTGACAAGCATTTGCAATTAACTTTTACTGAGGGCACTGAGTGCTTTAATGGAGATCTGGTAATTTTACTGAAGTCTGATCAGTAGGAAGCAAGATGCCACCTTCCAGCATTTATAGGTTTAGTTCTGTGTGCTCTCTTTTCATCCACAAAATGCAACACAAGTGCCCTGCAACTGCAGTCTGACAGTTCACAGGAAAACAAACAGAAGCATGGGAGGTTCTTCAGCACTGCAACAGCCTTTAGTGCTGCTGGTGCCTTATCAGGCTGCAAACAGGTTGTCTACAGATAGCTCTGCTTGAAGCCAAACCCAGCCCTAACTCAGCAGAAAGTGATGTTTTCTGGGCAAACCTAAAACACCCTTTATGATTTTGTTGTTGCAGTTCATGGCACACTCTTTCTAACTTCAGTGGGATCAGCACCCCTCGATGAGGCCTGCCGTGATGGGCTTTCATTACAGCATGTTAGATTCATATATCAGGTAGGTTTCCAGAGTTGTTTTTTCTCTTTTTTTCTTGATGAGGAACATGGAACAACACACCATAAATAAATACAAACAGATGCAAGAGGATATTAACTCTTGTTGGAGGTTATCCACTTCACTGAGTGAGCTTACACAGTTCTAGAGATGGTCAAGTTATTGAGAGAGAGCTGCAGAAGGACTGATGCAGTGATATACAGAGTATGTTCAACCTCCCTGACATGCAGCTGCATTTAAGAGTAGGTGGGCTTTTCAGGACCAAATACAGTCACAATTCCTCCAAGGATACATGGTGGAGTGAAATTTGAGCAACAATTTGAGAAGCTGGGCTGTTTAGTAAACCTCCCTTTAAAAGACAGAGTGTTGTATTTGCCTGGCACCATGACACAAAAAGGCTGAGAACAAACGGGATTTCTAATTTCCAGTGAACTTATTTAAAGATTAATAAACCTTCCAAACCAGATTTTGGTACATTTGGGCTGTTTAATTCTTTAAGCATGATGTTGGCATTTTCTCAGTATTTGTTGATGGCTAATAGTTCTCTGGCAATATGCCAAACATAAAAGCTGTGCAAAGCAGTCTTTGAAAGTTTACTGAGCAGCTGTTTCCAGTTAATTTTTATTTAGTTAGTTTTTTGACATCCACATGTTAGTATTTCCCCTCCCCTCAAAAATGTAGAAATTAATGTATTATCTAATGAGGAATAAATATGTTCCACCTAAATTTCTTTATCACCTGTATCTATATCTTTGTTATCCTTTCACCCCATAGGAGTGGAGTTTCAATTTCTCTAATACACCTCACCATAGCATTTTACCTAATTTAATCTAGAGAGAAGTGTATAAGCTTATTATATTTTTTTTTCCGCAGAGTATTAACATTCAGATTTCATCCAGCTAAGCAGCCAGTTTCATTTGAATACTTATCTGAGCTGTTTAACCCTTCTGCACTGATGAGTTGATGGGAAACCCTAGAAAGGTTTAGAAAGGTTTAGAAAGGTATTTACTTTTGTTACTTTCAGCCTTCATAGTCAGTGAAATCACAGTCCTATTAGAATAAATGTGATTTTATTACTGACTTCAAGATTTTCCTTCACCAGAAGTCTTGAAGACATGATAAGCTGAGACAGGCTTCTGTTCTTGACCTGAAATATTAGAAAATAGTAAAAAAAAAAAGGTCTTTCACTGGGCAAACCCCATTTTTGGCCTCTGCTAAGACATGGTTGCAAACTGGCATTCTTTCCTATTGCTATCAAGAGATGAGATCAAATCAGAAGCATTGCTTATGGGAACGTTCGGAAGTACACTCTGAGCAGAAATCTTAAAGACTGCAGGAAACAGAAAAAACTAGCTACTGCAGGAAAAGACTGACCTTTTCACTGTTTCTAGAAACATTGTTCTGAGAATCGAATTTTGCTCCTCCAGCCATCTCTTGCCATCCCCTGAGGGACGAAGACAAGCTTTCAGTGGCTGAACAAATACTGTCCATCAGTACAAACTGACCTTTACTCGTCACTCAGTTTGGTCATACCATCCGTTTATCCTGTGCTTCATTGCACATATTGGATGCCAGCACTGGCCTTCTGGACAAGGCTGCTGAAAATGCAGTTGAATGCAAATCCATAAATTGGGCTGGACTGCCGTGATTTGTCGTCAGCCAGGTGACCTGTCCAGTCAAAGCTGGCATCATCCCCTCTCAGAGGATGAACTGGTAGGAATGGCATCAAGGCTCTAGCCAAACACTGTTTAGAAGAACATCAGTGATTTTGTTGCTGGAAGTGTCATGCTTTTGGCTCATATTGTGTTGCAGGGTATTTCAAGTGTGTCATTTATTCTTGGTATTGGAGCCAGTGAAATTATTGACTGTGAATTATTTTATGTGAAGAACTCTGGCAATTTACATCCAAAATTTTAGTTCCATGAAGACTGGTATTTCACACAGATACAAAACAAATGCATGTGTTTCAAGTAATTTTTTTTGTTCTTTATCTCCAGCCAATAAATTCAGTGTTTATACACACATATAAGTAATCTGCCTGATTCATCAGTAGCACTTTGCTTCAAATTTTTATTGAAGTCTTTCAGTGGTAAAAAGGAATTGGTATATTCTCACTTATTTAACTCCTGGTTATTTTTACAGGAATCTGCACATTGGGTGATGTTTTCCAAAGCCAGTGGAAGTAGTCTGGATTTCCTCTTGCACTGCCAGAGGTAAAACCACTGTTCATTTCTGTGGGAGCAGTACGCCATAGTAATTTTTTCTTGTTTCTGCCTTTCACATTCCTTATCCTGAGGTCAGATGTGGTAAAAGTTCTCTCATAGAAACTCGCCTTTCAGAATAATCACTTCTGAAACACAATTTAAAATTATGAAAGGTTACAAAAGACTAATACTTTCCCATGGAAAGCTTTCTGCATGAAAATCTTTCATATGCCAGTCCAGAATAGGAAAAAAAGAGGGGTTCATAAAAGGAACACAGTTCATAGAACCATAGAATCATGGAATATCCTGATTTGGAAGGGACTAGATCATCAAAGAATCATCAAAGAACAACTCCAAGCCCTGCACAGGATACCCAAAGAATCACGCCATGTGCCTGAGAGCGTTGTTCAAACATTTCCTGAACTCTGTTAGGCTGGTGCTGTGACCTCTTCCCTGGGGAGCCTGTTCCAGTGCCTTCTAGGTGAAAAACCTTTTTCTGCTATCCAATCTAAAGCCCCAGTGACATAGCTTCATGTAATTCCCTTGTGTCCTGTTGCCGGTCACCAAAGAGCAGAGAAGACAGTTATGCTATTAGGAAAAAATCCTGTTTGGTGCTTAATTCTATCCTTGCTTGTTGCATACAACTCAGTGGAGCATAGGTGGTTTTAGAAGTTGCAGAACTGCTTCATTTAAGGCAAATCTGATATCACATTTCCTAGCTACTGGCTGATTCAAATGAAGTTACTACCTCTTTCACCTTTGTGACCCTCTGGAAGAGTGAATACACCCTTTGCAGCTTCCCTGTGTTGCAAAGCTTCTGCATTTGAGACAGGCCAATGATATTGATACTTCTGGAGGAAAAAATAATTTGTTGGTATTTTTTGTCTTTGAATTACTGGAACAATGGAAGTGTGTTGGCTGCCAGATGACTATGTACACTCTTTCACTCTTTAAACCTTTATCTCTATAGTATTCTCTATTGGGCAAAGCAAGGTCATGAACATCTGGGAATACTTATGTGACAACATCATTTGATTTGCACAGCGCCTGTGTCTGGAGTGCATATGTGTATATTTTATATGTAAAAATGTGTGCATGTACTGAAATATTTGTAATTTCTACTGAAATGTCAACCCTAATAAGCACATATTCAAAAGGAAAAGAATGCTTTCCCCTAGAGTTTGAATTCTAATTAAATCTAGAATTTCAAATGCTTTTTCCTTTATTGGAGAAGGAAAATTGCAGCTTACTGATAATAAAAAGGAACTTTAAGTGTCTACAACATGTCCTAGATACCCAAAAAACAGAAGCGCTTCCATTGTGTAAACAGGCTGCTGACCTTTTATAGTTCATGAAGCAGAGTAAAAGGTGGAGTGTAAACATTTTCTGGTCTTCTTTATCATAATCCTGCTACTTTATCTTCTATTTACCTTCTAAATCTTGGCATGGATTGCTCAGATGTGCCATTCACAAGTTGTCAATATTTCTTGTTTCTTTATTGATCATAGTGACTGGCTTCTGCATTTAGGAAGGTCCTGACATTGATGCTTCCTGCTTGTGGGCTGGGTAAAGATCACAAATAATTGTGTCTACTGGTGGGATGCTGTTAATAAGTTCATCAGGAACAAACTGGGACTTCCTTAATAACATCAACAAAATGGCACATCTCAAGACACTTAAAACAAAAAGTACTTTCATGTGCTACTCAAGATAACTGGGGTCCTACCTCTCATATATACCCCTTTATTTGAGAAAGATAAAGTAAGTGGAGGTGAAATGCATTTGCTGTGTAATACAAATGGCAGAACCTTCCACTCATACTTCATTGCTGTGTGAAATTACTAAAATGGTATTCTGTAGTTCTCTGCTTAGACAAATCTGCATAAGTGACAGGTATCCAGATAATACAGCACTATTTGGCCTAACCTGCCTGATTCCTTCAGCGAAATAGCATCACATCATTCTCTACTCTAACTGCAAGAGGGCCTTATTCTTATGTCTAAAAAACCCCTTAGATACTGTCCATGTCATGACCTAAAAAAAATTTCAAATACAAAATTGGATTTAAAAAAATGCATTCCAAATGCCAATGTTGGCCTCCTTGGGACTCTCTTTCCATCACTATTGATTTATTCAATAACACACCTAGAAACTAGCTGGATGCATCTTTGAAAAAGTTGTATTTTAATACTTTGTAATATAATGCAGATTACTAATATATTACTTAAAATCCAAGATTTGCTTATTTTCATTTTCACACATATTAAAAGGTTGCTGAAACTGCATAGAAATAATGTGTGAAATTGCTAAATGAGGCTATTATTTCCTTTTGTTCTATGCTAATGAATTCATTAGCAGTTGTTCAGTTATTATCAAGGGTATTCTTTAGTTGTTAGATTAGAAAGATTTTTATCTTTTTCTTACTGTGAATCTGCTCATTACATATCTGACAAAAAGCAGATGATTTCTCCTGCAGAAAAGTAACACCCAAGCCCCCAAAACACAACCAGGAAATGTACTCATTATTTCCTTGACTCTGATGTGTGTTTGTTTAAGGTCTTTTGCCTTTTCAGATTGTTCAGAATATCACAATGAACTGTGTAAACAACAACTGCAGGCAAGGAATGATAATATCAATGCTGTACTTGTATCAGGCAGTGTCAACACTAAGATATGGTTTTCCTGGTTGTATCATTTACCAAATAATTTTTCTAAGGCATGGAATAAGATAGATGTGTGTTCTACACTTACATGTTCACCCACCTTTCCTTTTATTCTAAAGGGATAGTGTTTATCCCTTTAGAATAAAGGGGATAAAAGTGTTTACCTTGTAGATGAAATTATTTTTCCCTCCTTACAAGTTCTCAACACCTAACAATGAACATTCTTTAAAAATATAGCCCATTTAATAAAAAAACTCTAGAGGTATTTTGAAATTAAGTAATTAATTAGTGACATCTAACATCATATCTATTTGTGAACTTATTTCAAGTACACTTGACTGTTTTACCGATAGTCCTCTACTACATACCTGTTCTTATTCCTGCTGTCTTTAGATTTAGAACTTCTTTTATCCATGAGCTCTTTGGAGATAGGAGCTTGCTAGATACATTCAAGGAACATAGTACAGGAAAGTCTTGATTCCAGGTTGAATCTTCAACAATGTTATGAATTACAGATGGCCTTAGTACGTGACACAATAGGTGAAATTTATGTTACAATTGTCTTAATGGACAACAATTGTCCTTTCTAGGAGGAAAATTTGTGCGTTAGGTGAATGAGAAATGCAAACTGAAGAGAAATCTCTTACACAATGTTATGTCTGATACTTAACAAGTCTGTAGGGATGGTGTGGGGTCACAGGTGTGGTTGAAATACACTGTAGAAAAGCAGTGAGACAATCCCAAACTGTGGAGCAAGTAAGATTCCCATCACCAAGTTTACATGTGCTCACATTCTTGTAAGTGTAAAATCTTCTCTAGACTGCTCTGTGTTCTCTCTGTTCCTATCATACAGCAAAGATGTGTATCCTTGTTTCTAAATGGGTCAAACACTAAATGGCATGTATGGCATGTTAACCCCATGTGTGCAAAAAGGAGGAAGGTGAAGTTTTAGGACAGTCATTATCCTTTTGAAAGCTGTGGTGATGTTTAACATGTCTACAAGTAACCTGGGATAATAGCTAGAACACTTAGTACATGGCAAGGTAAAACTTCTCTTTCAGCAGCAGCAGCAGCTACTTGACAGTATACATGAACAAGCTACATTTGCCTTACTGCAGTTCCAGCCCTTTTAACCCGTGGCATTGCTCTTTCCATCTCTTTCTGAGATGCTTCATAAGGCAAAACAAAGGCTCCTGCCAGCCAGCAAAACAAAAAGTAGCCCCATAATCATACTGTGTGGAGATACCCACGTAAATACACTGGTCACCCCTGCTAGTTACCCACTCCTTCCCACCCTGAGTCCAAAGAGAATGTTTGAACATCAGAAGCTTTCTGTCCTGTAGGAATGTTCTGGGTGTTGTGAAAAGAAGACTCTTTTTATACATTGATTTCCACCACAGTATGGGGAATCCACCAGGAGAGGTGGGTTCAAAAGGTACAAAGAGGCACAGAGGTGTTTGTTGTCTGCTGTGAGATGAATTAAAATGTACCCTGTAGAAAGTATTCAAGCAATGTGAGATAAGGAACAGCAAATTCCAGATTTTGCAGTATGTGACAGAAAATAAAGCTGTTCCTAGAGAACAGCTGCAGTGCTGGGATCCTCTGATTAAATAATTTGCCTGAGGCCTAAGGGAGCTGGGAACTATAACCATCATTGACAAATGCCTGCTTTTACAGTCTATTTTGGCTTTCAGGATTATGTGTCTTCTATAAAAGAGAAGATACCATTCAGATGAAAATGATGGGCTTAAGGCAGAAATTATGGGTGGAGGCTCCTGTGCTTGTGTTATGTGGGCAGACAGATGAAACAGCCAGAGAGGTCCCTTCTGGCTTAAAGAGCTCTAGGAGCTGAGCGTAAAAGATGATGGCTTCCCAAATAAGCTGGGTCAAGTGTGTAGAATAGATCCTGAGGGAGTTTTGAAAGAAGAATGCTGGGGTCTGACAGGTCAGAAAGGATATCTTTGAAAGAATAAATCAGTGTTGAGCTCCTAACTTAAAAACTGCACTGGGAGAATTCACAAAAAAGTTTCATGGGCTTTAGGTATATTTGTCACAAATTTATATATGCCTTCCAATAAATTTTGAACATTTGATCACAGAAGGTAAATTTTAAATTTTCATGAGTAATTGACATTTTATTTTAAATTCACATATACTGAAAAAAATATAAAATATGCAGACCACAAGAGCTCCAAAGACCTTGTTCTCTATGCTAAGAGTTTAGACAGCCAGATAAGTCAACCAAGCATCTAGCTTCATTGTTGCTGTTAAGACATGAAGAATTACTTTGTATAAAAATGATGAGACAAAATTAAATCTAAAACCCTCGGTTAGTCAATAAATTTTGCAATAGTCTTATTTTTCAAGGAATCTTGCCTTAAGCCATGAGTACAATGGGAAAGAGATATATATCTTCATCTTTTTTTTTTTAGTTTCTACTGCCATTTATCAGTTTTTTTAATTTAAAAGAATCAGTGTTTCATCAGGTTTATAATTGCATTTGTCCAGTCAAGAACCAGAAGTAGTATTACATCTACCTGAGAAACTGTGACGGGCACATGCCATATAAAACTGTCAATCTGCAAATTAAAAATAGAAGTGAAGGTTCTAAGGAATAATATGGACACTGGTAATGGATGTGTTAATGTCACTAATTATTCCCATGTATATGTTTTTTCCCTCTATGCTGCAAATAACATGAGGAATATCTTCATAAGTGACTGAGGTGCAGTGTGAAAATTGCTCAGAGTTTCTATGTTTGAATGGGTACTAAGCAAGCTCCATCTATTTTAAAAATTGCTGCCATTCTCTCTTTAAAGATGTTTGTCTTTTAAAATTTAAAATCTTATTTTATTAGGATCCCAGTCTAGATGTCCTATGGATATAGACTTACAAGTCCATACCCTATCGGTGGACACTTCTGACAGAGGAAAGCTCCAGGCATGATTTCTTTCTAATCTCCTTATATAGGCCAAAACTTAATTACCCCAGTGTAAAAGCATTTATAATTGTCAAACAACATTGCCAAATTCCAGATTTCTAGTAAAACTGAAACATTAAGGAAAAAAAGCATTTTGAAATTTATTTTCAGACATGTAACCATAACTGACAAGGTGGATTTTTTGACATCTGTGGTATCTTGAAAGGGCTCCACTCAAATTTATAAATAATAGGAAGAAATACAGATAAAATCAAAGTGTCTGTTAGTCTCCTTTAGGAATACCAACTCCAGGCTCTTCCTATTTTGTACCATCTTTATACTTACATGACTTATTTTTTTCTGCAACACCTTCATACCTCCATGACTACCAATGTTCATAGCGATAAATTCATGCTACTAATGTTAGAGTAATCTCTCTAAATGCAAGAGAGATTATGTTAACATCAGATATCATGTCAAAGGAGAGCTATCAGGCAATAATCTCTGTCCCTAAACCCCACGTGCACACAAGGGATGCTGCTGTCCATGTGTTGGCCAACATCCCTCCTTTCTTTATGCTTTCTTGTCTGTGTCAGAGGTGGGTAAGAGAAAACAGAGTATGGCAGGCATGGAAGAAACAGTGGCTGGGATAGGATGGAAAAAAAAATCTTGCCTGCTATGGGTAGTTGTAGAAGAGAACGTGAAGCATTTGGGAGGGGATCTAACAAGGGAGTGAAACAGCCAGGTCTTCGTATTTGTAATTACAGGTTCATTTCCATGTGAAGACAGAAATACAGCATAGGCCCTAACAGGCTGTTGTCATATTGTCTTGGATTACATTGGAAAAATATTACCAATGGACTAGTGAAAATATTGCTCTCAACCTGGTTTCCAAGGGGAGACAGTCTAGCCTGGTGTTACAATTTCATTCAAATACCAATTTATAACACACAGTCCAGTAGGGCGATAATGGAAATATTTTTGTCCTGTTGTAGATGAGTTTGCTTATTGTTCACCACTTGTAGGTTCTTCTGAAATTATTGTTACCTGCAAGTTTTTATCAATCTTTCCATTTGCTTATAGTTTCTGAGGTGAAATGTATGACTTTTTTCATTTTTGCTCCCTTAGTGCTTTGCAAGTCCCAATGTTTGCACACTGACAGCAATTTTCTTAATGTTTCTGCTTCCCAAGGACCCCTCTCTAACTAAAGAAATTAAAAAACAATCTGTTTGAAAATTGATGAATTTTTATGCTTATTTTCTTATTTTGTAGGCCCACAAATATTTGTTTGGTGTAGATATGACAATTCATTCCTCTTTTCAGCTATTCCTATTCCTAAATATTAGATCTGTGTCGGAAAGTATGCATATTTGTTTTGCCCTGAAACTGCTCACTACTTCTCTTGGCTTTACATAAGCCTTTTCTTTTAGGTTGGAAATTTCAAAGCACTTTGAGTGGGTTTTTTAAAGTGCAAAATTATTTAAATTTGTTTCTTTAGGTCTTCTTTTTCACTCATCTTTAAAAAAGAAGTCTTTTCAGACCGTGCATTGAAGTTGGAAATTCATGCCCCTGCTAAGGGAAGCATAAGAAACTGTTTTAAGCTTTCTAACCAAAGTTGCAGTGAGGCATAAGCATTTTGTTGTGCCTTCAGCAGGATTGGATTTCATTCTAAGCACCAGAGACCTCAGAGCACTTTGAAGACTTGCCAGTTTGTCATTAATCCTTATGTTTCTGCCTCATAGTTTTCATATCCTCAGTAACTTTATTATCCGTGTTTCTCCTTCTACATGCCAGGGTCAATAAAATTCATGTGACAAGTACATTTTTGTACCAGCCAGAAATATCATATTGGCTAGGATAGTTCCATGAGACTTGGAAATGTTTATGAGACCCCTGTCTCATGTGCCTGCTCACATTGCTGGCATGTCTGCTGAGTGAGAAATGCCAGCAACTCTCCCATGGCAATACACTGGGCTGACACTAAACCAGCTGCAGGTTCTTTGGACAGATTGAACAACAGGGTCTTGTCCCACGTGGCAAGGGGTAATTTGCCCAGGCGGGACAGGACTGCCATCACTGGAGTCAAATCTGCACCATTTAATTCGGTGCAGCAATACGTGTTGAGCATGACAAGCAGATTTGGGCTCAATGTCTAACCATTAATTCTGCTTGATATTCAGTTATCAAGACATAGTTAAATACCACACAAGAAAAATAAAGAACAACTAATAAGTGATAGATTTGCTCTTCTCCAGGTATTTGTCTGTATGATTCTCTCTCCTCTTTGTATGTATTTAAAAAAAATATTTATTTTGGGCCAAAAGGGTTAGCCTCTGAAGTCAGAGGTTGGATTAGACATCAGCTGATAAAGAGTGTTCCCTTTCCGCTTGTCCCTAAAGAACCGTAGAATTATAGAATGGTTTGAGTTGGAGGGGCTCTTAAAGATCATCTAGTTTCAACTAACCTGCCATGGGCAGGACCTTTCACTTGACCAGGTTGCTCAAAGCCCTATCCAACCTGGCCTTGAACACAGGCTCCAGAGATGGTGCATCCACAGATTCTCTGCGCATAAGAGAAACGGGACTGTTATATTCATGGTGCCTACTGTCCTCCCCTGTGCAAAGTAAGATAAATTCAACATTGCTACTTAGCACATAATCACAGAGAAGGAGCAGATGGGTGTTTGAGGGAGAAAAATCATCATTCAGTGTTTGGTGATATAATTGTTTTTAATCAGAAAAAAATATCAGAAAACAATTGAAAAAATGTAAATAAATAGCTATTTGTTACAGTATGCCATAAAAATAGAGTTCTTGCTGTGAATTAAGAGATTTTATTTTTCCTTGTATTCTGCTTTAATGTAGACTCTCATAAAAACTGGGTTGGACTTTTACATGGAATTGAGAGGATTATATGCTGTATTTAATAACCCCTGTCAAATAAAGGTACAAACTTAATTAAGCAATAAATCCATAAAAATTTTTACAGACCGTTAATGAGTAGCTTGCATTTTTATAACAGCAATAGCATATTAAAAAAAAGCATTAACTGTTCTAGTATGGCTAAAGTGCTTGTACTGATAAATTAGTCTTTCTGTCATTGCATGACTAATTTTAATCACTTGGAGCTGTGGAGATGTGCTTGATTTAGAATTTGAGCTATTATTCTTAAATTAAATTTTAAAAAGTTAATCCAAGTATCTGTTCATATTTGTAAAATATTAATTGTCAAAACATATATTTAGTGTTTTCCTGTTAAAGCTAATGTTCTCAACACCACCAGCTTCTTGGGCTCAGAGATAAATAGGATAAATAGGATGTCAGCAAGTAGATACTATAATCACCTAGTTTATAGTTATAAAATGTCATAGCAACATTTCAACAAGAGTTAAATAAAGAGGTATATTTGTGGAGTATCTAAATTTCAGGAATATGACATTAGTTTTGCTGATTTAGTCTGATATGAATACATCATGTGGATGTCTAAATTGACTTTGAATTAAGGAAGAGCAATCGTTAGGATTCCATCACCTCCACCTCCTTTTCTCAAATTTAATGGCTAGATGACATAGCTGTTCCTTTTTCTTTTTTTTTTTTTTTTTTTTTTT
>VXBB01002598.1:114819-128285 GCA_013399915.1 Illadopsis cleaveri | reverse complement strand
TTCTTTTTTTTTTTTTTTTTTTTTTTTTTTTTTTTTTTTTTTTTTTTTGTGGGGGAAACCTGTTAGAGATGGGCCTTTTATTGTTGCAGGTCACTCACACTGAACAGATCATGCCTCCTGTTTATTTCCCTGGCAAGCAGGGAATTGTACATGCTGTAGATAGTGGATTCCTCATTTCTAACAGTACCAAATCTAATGGTGTTAGGGGAACTGGAGAGTACTATGTGGGGCCCAAAGGGTGGCAGTCAGTTTGGGACCAATGATCTCTTCTCGGGTCATGAACAGAATTACGTAAATGAGAGAGGCTGTTGGTAGTTCATAAGGGAGTGGGGGAGGTGGTTGCAGGCAGGCAGAGAAACACAAGCTACCCTGATTATTACCTACTCTTAAACTGGGGCAGGACTTCAGTATTAAATCACTATTTCAGTTTAGACCAGGAAATGTTAAACCTCCGTATTTTTTGTGGCTGAACTAAAGTAATTATTCAGATGTTTCTTTATGTTAATCAAATGCCTTTAAACCACTTCATAATGGACTAAAGGACACCAAGCAATAAACTTAAAAGCTTCAAAAATTAATTTGTCAGATATCTTATGATATGCCTATTCCTGCAATGCATTTAACAGTGAGGAAGAGCCAGGTGATGTTTTTATTTCCAGATAAAAGTAACGTCCAGCTGGTTTAATTTGTGATCTTAAATATGTTTACATGACTTGTGGCTGTTGTAATATGCCTAATAATACTGCTTCCTAGCCCTGTAGCATACTGCAAGTGATGATACAAACCCTCCTGTACACATTAATGAATCAAAATTTAAACCATCATTACCTGACAAATAACTACTATATCCTTCTTGAAAAAGAAAATACCTATTATTTTAAGATAAGAAAGCTGATAAACCCCATGGGCCATTGGGCTGGTTTTGGTTGGGGTAGAATTTTCTTCACAGTGGCTAGTTTGGGGCTGTGTTTTGGATTTGTGCTGCAAACAGTGTTGAAAATTCAGGGTGAGGGTTTTTATGACTGAGCAGGGCTTACACAGACACAAAGTCTGTTCTTCTTTTCATATGGCCACGCTGCCAAGGGAGTTGAAGGTGTGTGGGGAATTAGGAGGAGACACACTGGGGCTGCTGACCCCAACTGACCCAAGGATATTCCATACTATATGACATCATGCTCAGTATACAAAGTGGGGATGCTGGGGGAACGTTCAGAGTTACAGCATTTGTTTTCCCACATACACACTATTCCATGTAATGGATCCCTGCTTTCCTGGAGATGTCTGAACACTTGCCTGCCAATGGAAAGCAGTGAATTAATTCCTTGTTTTGTTTTGCTTGCTTGTGCCGCTTTGTTTTTTTCCCCCTATTAAACTGTCTTTATCTCAAACCACAAGTTTTAACACTTTTCTGATTCTGATCCTGCTGGTGGGGGAGTGAGTGAGAGGCTATGTAGTACTTGGTTGCTGTCTGAGGTTAAACCACAACAGCCATCTTTAATTACATCTCTTTCAGAACAGAAGCCTGCATTTGTTTATGCATGTCATAGGTGAAGAATCAAACTTCTGCAGAAAGGTCACAAAGCTTTCAGAATCTGTTAATCTCAAACAAAATCTTGTATAAAAACTAGCCCACATATAAGATTTCTCATGTGAAGAAGAAGGAACTACAAAAGTTGAGTCATGTTTTTCATTCTTAAGGAAAACTGGCTGAAACATTTTATTTTAGAAATGTGTTTCTGTATAAATCTCCTCAATAGAATCAAATATTTTTAACAGAGTTTTTTTTTCTTTTCCCTTAGGACCTTCCTTCACTTTTCCACCAAATTTTAGTGTGGTAAGAATTTAAAGGAAATTAACATTGTGAGTTTGTGCTACATTATAGTCTTCTATTCTTTTTTACTTCTATCAAGTGACCCTATTTAAAAGCACAGGTGGTGGGAGTAAGCCATCACATAGCTCACACTATTCCCCTGCTTCGGATGCTGTGGAGGTTGAAGAAGGAAGCTGGAAACTGAGGTTCTCCTGGGAAAAATGTTGACCACATGTAGCGTAATTTTCATTTTAACTGATTATCAGAAATTACTTTATAGATTGTTTATGAGCTGTACCCACAAAAAGTGTGGATATATTCCAGATAGGTTTCTATGTTAAACACCACATTGGGGACAAGGAAGTAGATGGCAGCTTTGAATGGTTTATTTGATCCAGAAACTTCAGGTGGTGTCTGAGTGAAACAATCAGATTGCCTACCGTCATCTGTGAGGGCCATAAAGAAATTTGCTAAAAGTTGTGTGCAGGGACCTTGTGACACACCCTTTGGGCAGATGATATGAATAAACTTGGTCTTCTCTTATTTATGCAGGCAGGAATTAATCTGGCAGAGATTCAAATAAGTCTGTACTACTCTAGTACTCTTCCTTACATTGGCTTGTAAAGATCATGGTAGCAGATGAAGGATTTCACAGTTTTACCATGCTAATAATGCTGAAATTCATGGTTTGTCAGCTTGTGAAGGATTAACAAGACTGATGTTAAATTACTAGAGGAACTGTCAGATAGTAAAAGATGGAAAACTCTTTTTTTTTAAAGATTTTTTTTCATTAGCTTCTCTTTTCTAGAAATCACTCATGTTCTTATTGGAGACTCAGTCTCTCACTAAAAAAAATTGTGTGCCATTTACATCTGTATTGCTCAGATATGTTTGAATTCAGGGAATGCCATAGAAAATCAACCATTTCAGGCATGGGATAATCAGAATATTTTTTTTTATTGTCCTCCTTGGATAATACTTACCTGGTACACAGCATTAGTTCATGCATGTGTAAGGAGAATTTAATTAGAATTTACTTGGAATGTGTAATTTCCTTCATGAAAATGTAGGAGCAAATGTCATTGGTCTTTATTTTGCACTTAAGAAATTTCCAAGGAGATTTTCCAGAGTGTGATTTCAGGTTTGATTTCCAGCTTCTCCTGTCTCCATATTATTCCTATCTTCAGTGTCACAAGGCATTTAAAAACCCCTGCCCACTGTTGAATGGTCCATGGACAAATATTTTCTGTATTTCAGTTTTACTACAGCTAGTCCATGTCACTCACTTAAGATATATACTACTGTGCCATCACACAGACTCTCACATTTTCAAAACATAGTTTGTTTTTCCTTTTTTCTCAGAATAATCATATATATGAAATATTACTCTTGTATATATACTTGAAGAGAGAACTGATATTTTAATAGGTCCATTCATAAACTTTTATGTGTCCTTTCTTTGTGTGTCTGGATCACAACCCAAATATATTTATTATGGTCTTTCATTTAATATAATTGCAAAGTTTCTCTAGTTAGTTCCTGTCAAGCTCCTTATATCTGATCCAAACATAGAACTGCCTTTAAAAAACTGTGGCACATTCTATAAAAGTTATTAGTCCAAAACCACTTCTGACTCTAAAAGCCTATCTGTACATTTTGCAGTCATTTATTGTTTATTATGGGACCAATAGTTCAGGAATTAATGCCAGTACATGTGTTCACAGCGTGGATGTCAAGCAGTACTTCACTTTTGCTGCATGAAGGCTAATTCCATGCTTCTCATGGAGATGTTTACAAGGTTTGTAAAGGCCTCCCAGGAATCTGGGATCACAAAAAGGAACCTGTACCCAATTAGAAGACTGCCTAGGAGATCGGGGATGGATGTAGACTAGGAGAAAGTAAATATGTTGACATGATTGGAAGCTGAAATGGATCCTCAGAAGGGGAAATGAGGATCACAACCTGAACAATTTCACTTCCACATTTTTACTTTTCTGTTCTGCATGGTTCTAATTTATGGACTCTCTTACAGGTCTGTACCAGTTTCCTCAGTGAAACAGAGTCAAAGTCTCAGAGACATGATATGTCAAGCTGGGCCTTAATTAGTAAGTCAAACTCCTGGACAGTACGGTGCCCAGAAAGTAAGTAAAGGGTTAAAGTGCGGATATTCACATGATAGGCTAAGGCCCCTTTCTTGGCCTTTTTTACTTCATAGATATGTAGGTACCCACCTGTCTGCCAAAGCTGTACCCTTTCCATAAAGTCATATTCTTCTATAGGATAATGAATCAGACAGAAAATCAATGTGACATTTCAAATATGGCCTCATTAGTGCCCTTGTTTAGTGTCAAGAATAAATATCCAGCAAGTTGCTCAGCATTTCTCTTCCCACTTCCTGGAATTACATTTTCCGTGCCTTATTGCCTTTACAAATTGTGTTGAATTTAATTCTAGCCACTAACCCTATAATCCTTAGCCTGCTCTGTGATTTATGGTTATGATCTTTGACTGGCTTTTTGTCCTGCAGACCTACTAATTTGCATCTGCTCCTGTGAGTTGTATAAGCTGCTTACTCATCCCACACTCCTTCTGCAGAGTTGCTGCAGACTTTGCTCCTCTCCCTGAGTCACAAGCAGCAGATGAACTGTGAAAGAACAGTGCTCTGCACTCATAAGATTGCCTCACCTCCTCACAAAATTTACTATTTCTGTTTACAAGTCCACTCTGTCTCTGATCTCCCCAGTCTTGAGTTTCTCTTTTCTTATGCTTCAGAGGTTTTTTGTCATTTACCACTTCTTGCAGTCTAGGAGAGCAGAACAATTTCCTTTGAAGTGATTCTGGATTAAAGCAATTCATACCTGTCTCCCTGACTTTGCCAGTCATCTCTTACTAGCCTTCCCCTGCTATCTCTGTTTTTCTCAGCCCAGTTGGGTTTTTCAATTTGTTTGTTTCATGGTGATGCTTGAGAAGTTCAATAGAGGAACTGATCTGGACTACAAACAACTTCATTTTATTTTATGTGAAGCAAGCCTCATTAGCAGCAGTGTTGCACAGTACTTCCAATGATCTTCTACACCAATATGAAAGAACTATCAAAATATTTAGAGCCTTATAGCAGTGAGGAAGAGTAGCATTAAACAATCAGTGAAATAGCATAAACAAGCATTGCCATCAGGGAAATGGTCTGCAAAAGCATCATTTGGTATCAATAACCTTCTCTTCAAATTGTTTAAACAACCATACAAGGTACTCAAGTGATGCATCACCTGTCTTACACAGATAAGTTTGCAAAACCAGTCAGTGGAAGTTGACATTTGGATAGAAATTCTTGGATTTTTCAGTTCTGAGTTTCAAGTTATAACTATTTGTTAGCTTCACTTCTTCCTCTCTTCTTTCTTCTGTTTGTTTCTTTATTTTTACAATGTCCAACTTTTTTGCATTCTAAAATTTCCTCTATAATTTATAATATCTGATTTTCTGGAGTAGATCTGCTCCAGGCAGAAAAGAAGGGATGTTTTTAGTTAATCAAATATAAAATGCTATTTTTCTCAGTCTTCTTGCTTTATCCCACTTTTTTTTCATGTCATGTTACATGCGATAAGGTACAATGCCTATGGAAACTGCATGTTCTGTAGCACACTTGCCTGAAAAATAGCTAGTAAGAGAAATAAAAAGGCTGTCATGAAGTGAAATGTGAAGAGAGACACTATTTAAAGTTTCTTGAATTCCATGACTTCTCAGGTCCAATTCCTGTGAAACCATTATGCAGGAGATTAGAAAGCCTGTAGTACCTACTAGAAAAGTTAAAAAAAGGTCAATCCTTCATTCCCCTTTTTCTTTTGGTTTTTTTTTTTTTTTTCAACTGTTTCCTTATTTTATTCTGTTACCTTAGAATTTCAGTGAATCAATTCAAGCAGTTTGAACAGGTCTGGAAAATGTACGTGACTGCAATTTTTGGACGAATATTTTACTACTGGATTGGTGTAACTTTGTAACCCTTATTTTCTCTTAATTTCTTGTATCAGATGACATAGTTTACTGTGAAAGCACAACTTACAAAAACACAGAAGTTTACCTATTACTCTGTATGATAAGGCATTATACTTGTAACAAAGGTATAGCTAAAATTTCAAGTAAGGTGACAGCTGGAGAAGTAGACACAAAAACAATTTCATAGAAGAGTATAGAGCTCAAAGTCTGGGAAGAAATACCAACTGTTTATGTTTTACCTTTTTTGACACAGGATCTACTGGGAAAAAAGAAATTGGATGTAAATTTCAATTTCTGCATGATCAGTCTATATCCTTGAGCAGCATATGAAGTGGTTTGCTTTACATGCATGAGCAAAGAAATCTGAAAAGCAAGACAAGTCAATATGCATGAGAAGTAATTTCTTTGATGCTGGACTTACATCA
Organism: Illadopsis cleaveri; assembly: GCA_013399915.1. Taxonomy (NCBI): domain Eukaryota; kingdom Metazoa; phylum Chordata; class Aves; order Passeriformes; family Timaliidae; genus Illadopsis; species Illadopsis cleaveri. Next base: position 122,060 of record VXBB01002598.1, on the reverse strand, counting down.
GAGTAAATCTGTACTGGTCTGGCTTTGATCTAGGTTTTGACTAAGGTGAGATGAGCAGCAGACTCAAACAAGGTGTTATTAATATGGGAATACTATGCTAACAATTAAGCAGGGATTGGGCTTGATGGAAAGTGAATATTTTCACTAAATCAGTACAAGCACAGTACCCAGGCAAACCACTTGGGTTATTCTTCAGCAGATCCTGCCTCCTGTGACTATACTTTTCAAATAACATACTTAGAGAATGAAAGTGGAGTAGATAATTTTGAATGCAAATGGACAGAAATCTGAACAGCTTAATTCCCAGAAGGGCACTTCTGTTCTCCCTCCTGAGATGCATGGCATAGGAGGGTAGCACTAACTGAATTGAACTGAAGTCATACTTAAGAGAAGTTTCAGATGCTCATTATCTCATCCAAACTTTTGGACTCATTTGTAAGAGAAAGTACATAGTAATTGGAGAAGGAAAAGTTATTTTTTCCATCTTCTGTGGTAGATTCTTCAGTGTTTTAATATTAAGGTTTAGGTAATTGATTTTATTTGTTTTTTTCAAAAAAATATTTCACGATAATGATATTTCACAATTATTTATTTTTTTCTATTTTTTATTAGAAAATACAGTCTTGAACAATAAATACAGAAGTGGAAAATTGCCTATTTCTCCATGTGTTGAATATGCCAAACTTCCAGTAATGAATATTTTCCCTTTATATAGTAGTATTAGTATACTACATTTTGCTATGTATTCTATAATTTAGAGATTTTTATAACCTCTCCTCAATACACTAATTTAAGAATTGATGACCATGTAGAACACACAATAATCAAGGTACAAGCTAGGGAAAAGTAACAGTGTATTAATAATTACTAACTTCATTAAAAAATGATGAAGCTATAAACTGTTCTTAGAATGCAGTGTGGTTTCTATAGAGAAATGTTTGGAGGCATTGATTTTTGTTTCCTTTTTTAATTTTAGATCACTAGTGTAAGAAATGTTAAACTGGTAATTAGTTTTCATTAAACCTGCCAATACAAGGTAATAAGAGTCAATAAAGAAAGCAAAGGAACTTTCATAAATAACCTGGTTTTAAAAGACAACAGGCTTCTTCAAGCTCTTCTATTGGGCACCATTTAATTTTGTTGTTTAAACAGACTTTTCTTATTGTCACGGATGCCTGCTCAGAAATCCTTTATTCTTTGTCAGTATTTAATTTATCATAGAGAAATTTATTTGGAGGTTCTGTTTAAAGCAAACAATTATTAGAGTAGCTCTGACCTGAGTTGCATCAAAATGAACATGACCAGCATTTTCCAAACTGTTGATCGAATGTCTGATTTTAGGAGATGAACTCTGGCACCATAACACAGCCTTCAGTGGAAACTTCAGCACTTCCTTTATTTTTTGTGCTATTAATGCATCTAAAATGCATTTCCCATGTAATTCAGTGAGTGAAGATTGGTTTCAAACTCTTACAGCAATAAAATCATTTCTTCAGCTGCTGAAATCCAAGGATTATGTGCATTGCACAGCAATCTATTTTCACAGTTTTTGTGGCCTCGGGAAAGGCGATGTGTATTTATAAAAAAATCACATAAATGGATCAGAATTTTACAGGGTCCTCATTTATTTTGCTGGAAACCAAAGGTTTCTGAAAGTCATCTAGAAGGATATTTGGCCTCAGCAATATTGCCGTAAGGACAATGCCTTACAGTCAATACCTTATGTCTTGCAGTGAGTACCTTGTATACTAAGCTATGAGAGCAGGGGACATGGAGTCTCCATTAATGCAGAAGCACAAGACACAAGGATTTGCCTCCATAGGCGGGTAGTTACAGGATATTTAGAAAGATTTCCCTCAGCTGACACATCGGAAAAATAAGAGCCAATTTTTTGCATCATTGTAAAAAATTCATCACATAAAATAAAGTTGCTGTTGTTATTTATTGAAATTGGCCTCCAGTGCAAAGCTTTTCCTCATGGAGATCCTAACAATCTCCAGGGGAGATTTCAACAGCAGCTGTTATTTCTACTACTGGAAGCAAGCAAGGAAGGAAGATGCTGTTGGCAGTGAATGAGAATGATTAACTCAGGATGTAATTTGTATCTCAGAATTGTTTTGATAGCTCAGCACTTTCTTGGGTATTTATCTTTTCCCAGATGAAATAACAGTCTTTTCAACTTCAAATAAGTCCTATCTATCTTGGAGTTACAGAAATGATGTCATGCAAAATTCAACATTTCCACTACTTGTATATTAAAACTTATTAATCCAGAAAATATTTGAAACAGAAACTCCAACTCTCAAACTTCTACTTAAATAATCTTCTAAATATTCACAGATGCAGAAGTCTAAGAAAAGCACACAAGAGCCAGTTTTGAAAATGTATCTGTTGTGATATGATATGGCAAGAGATAATTTGGGCTACTCAGTTCATGAAAAATCCATTTAAGTCTCTGACTAGTACTTTTCATGGCTGGTTTTAGAAGCTCTCCTGCTTTGTGCCATCTTTAATCCTCCAGATTGTTGTTTTAGGCCTACTGAGACATGCAATTGTCATCATTCCTCCTATATTTAGGCCTACCGATTATTAGATTTTGCAATAAAATTGTTGAATGAAGTTGTTTTTCCTGTTTTAAGCAGGTGAAAGCGGTACTTTACATTTGAATCAGTGGAGATAAAGAAGCNTTCAACAATTGGATTCAACAGTTCATGAAGATGGTGATAGAATACTTTGTGTACATCCCATACTACAACCCAGGACAAACCTCCAGTGGCAAAATCAATGAAGTTATTTCCTACTTTGGACTAAAAAAGAAACAGGAGTGGCAATTCCAACTATGATAGCTTATGCTTTCTCATCTTTACATGGCCTGCTTCACTCCAGACTGCAATCTCTTTGATTCTTCTGGATTTGGGGTTTCTGTTGACCTTCTATTCATGTCTTCCAACATCAACTTCCTTTCAAAGATGTGACAGGTTGGTTGGGACAAGTTTAAATTTTCACTATGGAAAGTTACTTTATAGGTACTAAAATTACTTCTTTTTTGACTGACTTTTTTTTTCCTTTCCTTTTTTCCCCTGACCTTCTTTGGCTTCATGCAATAGAATACAAGTCAAGGAGCAACAGCCATCTGGAACTGTCATTGGTGCTTCCTTGTGCTGATAACAAAGAGATAGCAACAGCTTTCTTAAATACATAAGTAAAAAATGTTGTTTACCAGATTTTCCTTAGTAACTGTTTTTTCAGTATATTTGTATTCAGAAGTCCCAGAAACATTAATTTATGAGGGAAAACTGTCTTTCTCATTGCGTTTGGTGCATACATTTTAGGGGTTTTTTTCCCCCTTAGGGTTTTCTTCAGGGATAAAAGACAGGATATTCTTTCACTAAATTATTTTCTGATAAATAATTATTTATTTTGTTGACCTCATAGGACTAAAATCACCTTACCTACCAAAATAATTTAGGCTGACAGCAAATGATTGGCATTTGTAATTTTCAAGGACTATTTACTACAAGCTGTCTTTCAATAAAAAGGGGCACATGAGAGGAAAGTTTCGCTTCTTAGCATGTATAAGTATTACTGTTCACTGTCTCAGGATAATTTTTGTTTATACATATGTATTTAAACTTCAGTTAGGGACACCAGTGGATTCTGAAGAGGTCTTTGTTTGTTTGCCTCTTGTATCAGATTCAATAGAATAAATATTTTACCCCTAGTGTGGTAGTCTAGAGAGACTTTAAACCTCCAGATTAGGAGGCAAGAATGCTAAAGTATGCTTTAAAGTTAGGGGGTTTGTGTTGTCGTTTTGGGCTTTTTTCTAATTCTGCTTTTTATATCTGTAAGAGATTGGATGACAGCAGTACGTAACATTTGTTATGCACACTAATATTTTTTCTTGATGTATTCCAAAAAATGAGCAAAAATTGAATATGTCATGCATGTGAAACAATGTTCAATTATATGAAGCAAGGGATACTAGTGGATGTAAGTAATTTTTCAGTTCCTTTCTCCAGGAAGAGCTAAAGAAATGTACATTGTGCATGCTAAAAACCAAACAGGAGAATTTCTTGAATTACTTCCACGTGGGAAATAGGAAAGTAATTTTAGGAAACTGATTCAAATTACTCTGTCATGTCTTGAAAAAAAACATAGCTGTATACCTAAATAAGGACCAACTTTAATTTTGTTATGTAAGGAGTAGAATATCAATGACTACTGAACAGAAATAAGTGTTATAAGTGATTTAAGTAACTTCTATTCCTTCTGTGATCCATCTGCTTGCTCTTGATTTACCTTAACAACTAGCTAAAGTAACTACTTTGCAAGATGGTGTGTCGGAACTGCTGCAGTTTCTGGAGTGGGGGGAGGATGCAGAAGTCCCTGTGGAGGCAGCCTGCAGTAACCTGCACTGCTTTAGTGCTTTGGGCTGAAAGGAGAAAGTGTGAAAGAGAGAACAATCTTTTCTGTCACTCCTACCAATCCTCCTGTGCTGCGCATACTGATATGGCCAGCGGGACATGTACTGGAGAAAACAGAGTATAACGTGGGAGTGTGAAGCATTCTGTAGGTTTGACCAGACACATGGCTTTTAATTCCTGCCTTTTGCATATGGGCAGGGGACAGGAACATCTTGAAAAGGTTGATGGGAAGTTAAGCTACAAATTTAAAATCATAAGATTAGAAGGCATTGCTCCACGGAATCTAACTTGTCATTTGAATCACAATGAGAAGTCTCACCACATTTACAGCCCACAAACAATCAAGACAGAAAAAAGTTATGTAGTTTCTTCATATGATCTTGTTTGTTTGTTACTGTAGAGTATTGACCCTGGCTGGATTACAGGCACACATTAAAGCCTCTCTATCACTCCCCTCTGCAGCTGGACATGTGAGAGAAAGAATAATGAAGGGTTCATGAGTTCAGAACCGGGAGAGCTCATTCACCAAATATCATCTGTCTTGGTTTGGAAAGACAGATGTCTGCCAGGAAAAGCTGGAGCTTCTCTTGGAATGGAGAAGGTAAACCCCCTCTCTCCAAATTATTAAAATTTTGTAATTAAGGGGGCTTTCAGGCAAAGATATGGGAATACAGATAACAGTTCTTTACTAGGAATATTAAAAATACAAATTTAGTAGTACAAAGAAACTTGTATCTCAGAATTGTTTTGAGTAACAGCAAACAAAAACAAACAAACAAACAAAAAATACTAGAAACACTGACAGAGTCAGGGTATGACCTGACACCCTGTTGGTCAGGGTGTTGGAACCAGTCCAAATAAATCCTCCTGGAACAACAGATGGGGTTCTGTTGGAGTAGAGATGATTCCGTAGAAGGGTCCAGTGGTGGCAAGATGGTTCCGGTGTTCCTCTGTGAAATCCAGGGGAAAATAGGCTGTCCTGGCATTCTGAATTGCAGGTTTTATCCAGGTAGGAATGCTTGGCTTTTCCCACTGGGTGGACCATCTCACAATGAGATTGATGTAATTTTATCAGTCATGTAGTGAGCCTTCACAGCCCATTAACAGAAGATATCACCCTAGAGTGGAGATGGGTTGTGGAAGAGATAAGGAACATTGCCCCATCTGGTTTTAAGCCAGCCCATTAACAGGAGGCACCCGCCCCTTCCCCCCCTGGAGTTATGAGGTACGGGTTATACAAGAGATAAAGAAAACACCTTCCCAACCAGTTTCAACAGATGGCAACTAGAATACACATTTTTGGTTACATATTGCTACCCAAGACACCATCGCAGGCAAAACAGGCTTGAATTAGAGATATTAATTAAATTTATTACTTACAGAAACAGAGCAGGATCATGTGAAATAAAGCAAAACTTTTAAAACACCTTCCACTCACTCCTTCTTCCTTCTCGGCTCTACCTCCTCCCCCAGTGGCACAGGGAGACAGGGAATGGGGGTTTATGGTCAGTTCATCACAGGTTGTTACTCTCATTGCTTAGAGAGAGGGGTAATTCCCCTGCTCCTTCATGGGGTCCCACCCATGGGAGACAGATCTCCATGAATTTCTCCAACAGGAGTCCAGCTCATGAACAACAGCTCTGGGTGAACTGCTGCAATGTGAGTCCATCTCAGGGGCAACAGTCCTCCCAAAACTGCTGCAACATGGGTCACTCTTCCATGGGGTGCAGATCTTCAAGGACAGGCTGCTCCAGCACAGGACCAGAGCTTCTCTCTCTTCAGGCCTTCCACAGGATCACAGCCTCCTCTCAGCAGGTATCCTGCTCTGGCATGGGGCTCTTCCACAGGCTGAAGCTGGATTTCTGCATCCCCGTGGAACTCCATGAGCTGCAGGGGCACAGCTGCTTCACCACAGTCTTCACCTCCAGCTGGAGGGGAATCTCAGCTCTGGCACCTGGAGCACCTCCTGCCCCTCCTTCTCCACTGACCTTGGTGTCTGCAGAGTTGTTAATCTCATGTTCTCACTCTGCTCTTCTCTCTCTGCATTTCAATGTGCAATATTTTTTTTTATCTTCTTCTTCCTAAATATGTTATCACAGGGGTGTTACCGCCATTTCTAACTGGCCCAGACTTGACCTGCAGCACTTCTGTCTTTAGGGTTTCCAGGGATTGGCCCTGTTGGATATGAAGGAGGTTTCTGACAGCTTCTCACAGCAGCCACCCCTGTAGCCTCCCTGCTACCAAAGCTTAGCCCAACAAATCCAATACAATTACCCTAAATGATCTGCATTTATCAGATTTTAACTGCTATTTGTTTCTTAGTTCAGCTTTTTTATGGGGTTGGCTTATACATGGAAAATAGCTGAAATTTTGAGCTATATACATCAACGGCAACTATAGTGTAAGTCTAGGAATGCCACTTGTTTCATTACGGAAATTTCTTAGTCTTTTCAGGCCCAGCTAGACTTAATTTATTAGCATTTATTGGTTCATTAAATCTGATAACTCAGGGAAGAGGATCTTCAACATTACTGAACTTTTTGTTCAGTTGCATTATGGGTTTGTGTCCTTACTTGCAAGGTTGTTGGGTTCTGCAAATGTTTCCTAACCCTTGGACTAACTGCTGTTATACGAAAATAAAAGATTTTTTTTTCCTGCTATTTTCAGTAGGTGGACACAAGTTCAATAGCAACCCTAGTAAGACTTCTTCACTCACAGTTCTTATAATTCTGGGTTTCAGTCTTTCCTTGAAAGAAAGCAAAAACCTGCATGTGGCTTTTTTTTTTTTAACATATTTTCAAATAAATTAAAAAAATT
>VXBB01002598.1:86339-114555 GCA_013399915.1 Illadopsis cleaveri | reverse complement strand
TTTTTTTTTTTTTAACATATTTACAAATAATTAAACAATATTTATTAACAAATAATTTTTTCACGGATCATAGAATGGTTTGGATTTGAAGGGACTTTAAAGATTATGTAGTTCCTACCCCCTTGCCGTGGGCAGGGACACATTTCACTGGACCAGGTTGCTCAGAGCTTCATCCAGGCTTCTCCTTGAACACCTGTGGGGATGGGGCATCCACAGCTTCTCTGGGCAACCAGTTCACCTCACCACCCTCACAACAACAAACTTCCTCCTAATAGCTATTCTAAATTAGATTATATATTAGATATCTAATCTAAATGTACACCTTTTTAGTTTGAATCCATTCTCCTTTGTCCTGTCACTACAAGATCTTGTAAAAAGTCCCTCTTAGTCTTTCTTTTAGGCTCCCTTCAGGTACTGGAAGGCCACAAGTAGGTCACTCCTAAGCCTTCTCTTTTCCAGGCTGAAAAAATCCAATTCCCTCAGACTTATTAAGTACATCTGATTTGGTGATTAAGTACATCTGATTGAGTTTCTAAGGAAATATCCCCAGGAAGCACTTTTCAAAAATTTATGCCAGTTAAGCAGGAAAAACTAATTTTTCATCTGATTTCAGGCTGAGGTCATCATTTCCGTTTGGGGACAGGATCAAATCCAATTAAGATTTACAGCCACACCCCCACTCCCCATCCTTATTTTGATTTCTTTTTAAGCCATACAACCAGAAGACTGGAAAAAACATGAGACTATGTGGAAACCTTTTCCTTCTTTTAAATTTTTGACCAGCAGAAGGACAGGAAACTACATTTCACATGATGCACCCAGAGATTCCTAACTTTCTGACAATACTCATGGTCTTCCTGGAAGGAGATTCCAGGTATACATGCTGGTGCATCTTCTCATCTCTTCACAAAGAAACACTTACAGTTTTTATGAAAAAAAACCCAATGCATAGCAACAAAGTTGTTTAAAATATCTTCTAGTCAAATATATCCAGTGATTCAGTGCCTGAATCACTTTAACGAGCGGGATACACAGTCATGTCTGAAGTCATACATGCTACATATTTCACATGCAATATATGTAGTTTACAATGTTTTTTAAGCATGTGCAAGTTACACAGTAGTTTTGCCCAGGGAGGTGGTGGAGTCACCATCCCTGGATNAAGCAGGAAAAACTAATTTTTCATCTGATTTCAGGCTGAGGTCATCATTTCCGTTTGGGGACAGGATCAAATCCAATTAAGATTTACAGCCACACCCCCACTCCCCATCCTTATTTTGATTTCTTTTTAAGCCATACAACCAGAAGACTGGAAAAAACATGAGACTATGTGGAAACCTTTTCCTTCTTTTAAATTTTTGACCAGCAGAAGGACAGGAAACTACATTTCACATGATGCACCCAGAGATTCCTAACTTTCTGACAATACTCATGGTCTTCCTGGAAGGAGATTCCAGGTATACATGCTGGTGCATCTTCTCATCTCTTCACAAAGAAACACTTACAGTTTTTATGAAAAAAACCCCAATGCATAGCAACAAAGTTGTTTAAAATATCTTCTAGTCAAATATATCCAGTGATTCAGTGCCTGAATCACTTTAACGAGCGGGATACACAGTCATGTCTGAAGTCATACATGCTACATATTTCACATGCAATATATGTAGTTTACAATGTTTTTTAAGCAGGTGCAAGTTACACAGTAGTTTTTCTTTGACTAGAATGTGTCAATATAATATTATGCTAATCAAAGAAGAAAAAGCATTGCTTTGTGCCAGTCTGGGAAGAGAACATACAATTTTTTGGCTTTCTGAGCTGGCATGTGTACAGACTAGACATTACATGTCTTTACATAGAACCTGCAAAGCTCAGCTGTATTAATAGCACAGTAAAAGCAATAGCTCTGGAATAATTTTGAAGTAATTTTATAGAATTAATATTTAACAGTAAAATAACAGTTAACAGTAGGCTAAAACTTTTAACTGTGTTAGACTAACCTTAGCTGAAAAAACGACTATGTGAAGTAGGTATGAATTGACATTTGAAGAGCTGCTTCCTTCCAAGATGATTTTGTCAAAACAGTATTGTCTTACCAAGCAGAAAAAGGTAATGAGTGCTGGTTTGTAATGCTTGCTTTGATTTTCACAAGAAAATGTTAACTCAGGGTTTATTTGCTTTCTGATATGCACATGTTCAACTTACTTGAAGCAAATTCTAACAGAACTTCTCTGGGAAATAGATCTCATAAAGGTTTACCTGAAAATCAATAAGCTACTAATGAGTTTGATCTTTCACTGTAAAAAACAAAACAAGGGAAAAAAAACAACCTCATAAAAAACAAACAAAAATGCCCTCCCCGCTTTCAACCCAAACAGGGGAAGTTTCTAAAGGTGGAGGAAGTGGTTCTTTCAACTCACCTTCTGAAAAAGGAAAAGGATAGAACAAAGGGGTCCAGATGTACGGCCATCCTTGAAGTAGAGCAGCTGTTGAATCGCTAAGATGATCATTATCTAAGCATAACCAAATCTTTCGAGGTTCTGCTCTTTGATGTAGAAGTTCCAGTTCTATTGCCAAAGGCAAGAGATATACTATGGTGCATAGTTCTTCCAGCACAGTCAACTCTTAAGTTGGTTAAAAAGTGTTATAAAAATACAACCTTTTGTTTTCATCCTTTTTCCTTGTGAAAGTGTTGTTCCCTTCAGAGTTTCCAGCAGGTCTTAAAAATGTTCATGTTGAAGACCCGTAGGCCAATATTTTAAAGTTAGAGCCTTGGAATTGTAAAATAGTATGCTGCTATATATTTTCAGCTTTGTATCAAAGAAATTTATCCAGAGATTTCTGAGTACTGGTAACTAATGAAATTGAACTGTGGCAGTTAAGAAAAATATTTTTGGGCATTGTGTTATATAATAAAGTAGCTGCAGTCACTGTGATACATATAAAATCCTTAACTGTAACAACAAGGGGTTGGATGGATTGGTTCATTCTTCCAGGTTCCCTTTTCCCATCTGCTTTTCTGCTCATATGTGAGGAAAGAAAAAAGAAAGGATCCATCGTGTCCGTGTGGTGTATGAAGAGGTGGGTCTTCCAAGGGACTAAAGAGCATGGTCCCTGGATGACATGGCTCTCCATGGCTCTCTCTCTCATTAGCATAAGAAGGTGATGAGGAAAAAAGGACATGCCAGCCTCCTGGAAAACAGAGGAATATAAGAGGTCTGGTATGCATTGAAGAGCTGGAGGGCACCTCTCTTTCTCTGTATAGGTGGCACAGAGCAGAGCCTCACAGGATGGTGGGAGACACAATTTATATCTATGCTCATTCAAAAATGTATGTCTGTATTTTCTTCTTAGATAGGAGATAAATTTATTCCAAAGGACTGTCTTATGAGGGAGTTAACGCACAATGTGGTGTTGAATGCTGCACGTTTGTCCCTGAGGACTGCCTCAAGTCTGCCTTTACCATGCTGTGTGTCGTTGAATGTTATAGAAATGCAAATGTAGGACTTAGGCTACATCACAGCCTCAAGCACATAGTGCACTTGTAAGCATCATAGCAAAGCTTAAGCTTAGACAATATTTTTTGTCTCCAAAGGAAGCCTTGAACTGTGGATAGAGTCACATGCAGCAAAATAAGTAGACAAAAAGAGAGAAAGTAGACAGAAAAACCCTTTGTGTAAGGCCCTGAATGAGACAGGAGTTATATCAAAGAGAGATCATGACATACTGTATCCCAGTGTAGTTGTACATCACCTTGCACTTCCACAAGGTGCAGAGAGCCCACCGGGCACATGCCACAGAGGAAGCCTCCTCCAGTCCCTGCTGCTGCTGTCATTTTGTTCATGTGCTCCCAAATGCTATAATTGGAAAAAGGATGGCTTGCTTTGCATGAAGGATTAAAGTGACTCAGATCATAGCATCATAGGATAACTCAGGTTGGAAGGGATCTCTTCAAGTCATCTCATTTAAACACCTGCTCAAAGCAGGATCAGGGGTCGTATCACACTGGATTACTCAGGGCTTTTATCTAGTCTGATTTTCAGGGATGCAGACTCCATTAAGTCCTAGAACTGTGACAGGGAAAGAGGCAGGGTCAAACCACAGTAGAGGAAGAAAGGGAAAAGAAAAAGCAGAGACGGTCTTTTTCTGGAGTATACACAGCAAATATAAATACATGGGAAAAGTACACACTTCCAACACTGACAAATGTACAAGGTGTCTCCAATGAATAGATAATACCAGGGTAGAATGGAAAGGGCAAAAATAATTACTTTAAATTGAGGCATGCTAAATCAATGAGCTCAAAATGAGTGATGGGTCTCTGTTATGCCTTCAGTTATATTAATGAAGTAACTGATGTATTTTAGGCCCAATAATAGGTATTTATGCAGGTATATGTACAGAATAATACATGAATGATAGTTAATTTTAATATTTGACTTATTTACATAAATCATTGAAACTCGGAGAAATTATCTGGAGTGCACACAATAGGGAAATTTGTATGAGAGCAGCCACAGAATTTGGTAACAGACAAGACTGAAAAGCTCTGCCTCAGGTAGCTAGCACTTGATGCTTAGGCTGCAAGAAGTTGGTTGCAATGAAGGAGAGAAAAGACATGCATTGTTGTAGTGTGAATTTTTGGTTTTCTCTGTTTAATGCTTCATTTATTTAGAAGTTTTTATGTAATAGTTTGTCCCATNCGGGGCGACCACCGAAACAATGCATGAATGATAGCAAAGAAGTAATAAGATGGAATGAAATATTCTAGAAAACCTACATTATCTTTAGGAGGGCAGTAAGTCAGGGGAGAGTGAAATATGAGATCTACTACTGTGCTACAATTCATCCTGGATGCCTTAATTGTTTTACATGAGGTACAAAGAATTTGTTTTATAAATGTATAGTGGATATTCTCAATGCGTAGTCAAGATGTCTTGAATCCCTGTTCTTTTTCTCTCACACACTTTTCTTTTTTTCACCTTTTCTGGGAGACTATCTAAGTTATCTTTAGAGTTTCATTCTGTTTTTAATTTTAGATTATTTTTTCAATAAGCCTATCAATTAACATCTTCAATGGGTATGCTATGATTTATAGTAATTTGCTTCTAGGTCAATTTGCTTCTGGCTAAACCATGTTCTGTAGGATGCAACTGGATGTCTAGAAGGAGTTTTCAACCCTCAGAGGCTGTGTATGACATTCAGTTGCTTTGCAAAATCAGGCCACTTTTGACAAGTTACAGGGGAAAAAAGGCTTGAAAGCAATAACAGTAGCTCTGCATGAGACTTTTATGCTAGAATTTAACAATAATTGAAATAATAATGACAAAATATGTTAAATTGGCAATTATTCAAAAAAAAAAACTCTTTAAAGACTAGCCCCAGAGTTCACGTAGTACAGAGAAACATTGTGATGGGAATAACTGCAAGTGAAAGATGCTGACAGAATGATTGTGCTAAAAGATGTTGAGAGCTTAAAAAGATAGTTTCAGTGCCATGGTCTTTAATTCATCTAACCCTGGCCAGTTCCAGCAGCTAGGTATTAATTAAATGCACACCAGTTACTGCCTAACGTGAATCTGTAGAACTCACATGCTTTTTGTCTTTTTCTGAGGTCTAAACTTTGCCCAGCTCTCATGAACCATCTAATGTGTAATGACAATAGTTCACCTAATATACATTATCAGGCTCTCCTTATTTTCTTTGCATAGTTAATGCATGAGAACTACTGTCACTTTCTTGAGGAAGGTAAACACAACAAATATCACTTAGAAAATTCTACTGGTATTTATGATTATCAAAATCCTAAGGAATAAACAGTGAAGACACATCATACCATCCAAGCAATGGCATCATACTAGCCAGAGGCTCTTGGAAATGAGAGTCATCAAGTCCTCATCCTCTGCCGATACACAGAACGTGCTATTCCTAGCTCATGCCTCACTTGTCAGCAGCCTATCAGAAGAGGTCCTAGAATTTAGAAAGACCCTGTTCTGCCAATCTTTAGTGATGTATCATCTCACAGACCACAGGATGCTGAAGCTGTTGAGGAACTGTGGAAATGAAGAAATATCTTGGTATTGTTTATCCACCATGCCACAGAATCAGTGTGCTGCAATTAGGTGCCATAAAAATCAGGAAAATGTAACCATACACTTCTTTAGTTTTGAAGATCAAAATGAGTACCACCTCAGAGAGAAAGATTTTAAATCCCCAGCTGCAGTATTTTAAACTGTTTTATAGAAGCATTTTTTTGCCTTCTCAATTCACAGGTTTCCTCTCCAGCTTCCTTCGTATATTCTAAATTAATAACAGGACTGTCTTACTACTCTTCCTCAAGAGGAGAAAAAAAAAGAAGCATAGAATGACTGCCAAATCTCACTGGCTATATAGAAAAATTATGCCATCAGCTCTAAATTGATGTAAAATTACTTCATCCCTTGAAGGGCGGGAAGGTAATAAGTTTTGGAGTCACAGACCCTAACTGAGCCAACTCATCAAGATTAATGTTATCTTCTGGGCATCAGGATGTAGATTACTCCAAGGTAATTGATCATTGTAATTCTACCAATTCATACTGAGAACATGCCATGTTTAGGGTTGAAATATGGAGTTTATGAACAGTGGTCTGCCCAGTACTGGAGAAAGAAAACAATAAGAAACCAAACCCAGTTATGCTCTCTCATAAAGTATTTTTTAAGAGCTAAGGAACATCTGCTGAAACCTCTGTGTAATTATCACTCCATACAGAAATAGTTCATCATGGCTGCTCACTAATTTTCCTTGTGTTCACATTTCTGAATTGTTGGTAAATCTTAACATTGCAAGACACTTCTACAAACAGTGTTCTTTCTATGCTCCTATATTAGTCACTGCAAATACTACTTAACCATTCACTTCACAAATATGGCACATTGCAGCCTAAATAATCATGTTTTACAAATCAAAGGTGAAATGTGCAGTGCTCTCATATGGGCTGCTGGAATATTATTTTTTCACCTCAATTCAAATTCCCTCTTTCTCATGAGTAGCAGTAAGCAAGTTGCTGCTATTATTACTATTATTATTATTATTATTAATTTATTTTTCAGAGAAGTACGAAAACTGCAAACAAACATCAGAGTCTCATTATGACTGGTGAAATCATAATGTAAGAGGCAGATCAGAACTGCTTCACATCATGGATGTTCTAGGAGATCCCAGGAATGTTAATTACTTTCACCACATCTTCGGATCCTTAGGATAGGGCAAGTCAGTCTCCTCAGCACATAGCTGGTTTTGTAAGCCAGTGAGAAGACCACGTACAGGATTTATTCGACATTCTTCTAGTCATCCTACATCTTTTCTTGGTCTTTCAGAAAATGTTGCCTCATAAAGAAAAAGGCAGTTTAATTCCCTGTTAAAAATTATCAATAGTATTTAAGTATAGCTGTACTATGAGCTCCACAGTCAAGACTGCTTTGAGTAGCTGCTCAGCAGTCTTTGTAAGAGTCCTGATCCACATCTTTTGAGTAACTTATCTATATATGCAGCTAAATATATTTTCCAAGATAAACATGCCCAGTTAACTTTCAACAAGCATTGACATTTTCAGTGGTTTACCCAAAATATCATAATGCTTTTTCTCATTACAAGTGAAGTGGTACAGAAAGATGCAGTCACTTCTCCCTTATCTCCACTTCTAACACAGATAATGATGCTGGTCTGCATGTGAGTACTTGGCATTAAACCGCGGATTTTGATATTTGGTAATAATAAGTGACCAGTTTGTTTTCTCAGATTCCTTTGAAGTATACCTATCAATAGCAGACAATTTAAGTTTTAGAGGAAGCAAATGACCATCATCCTTATGATCTTATGTTGTTTATCTTTACTGAATCATCTTTGCTGGAAGTGTGTTCAAGCATTTGGTATTTTCCAGTGAGCTAATTAGGTCACTTGTTCATGACTTAGAATTACTTCAGTTTACATACATCAAAATATGTCTTAGGTTTCAAAATAGTTAACTTATAGTCTATTAGTTTGGATAAGTAATTGTTCTTTAAATCTTGCTGTTTTTTATAAGGACCTCTGTAATGATGTTTGTTTCAGAAGCGTTAAGTGTAGAAATTTCTTATCTTTTTTAATATAAGAGATAATTTCTCTTAGAAAAGACACTTTACTGAAAAACGTCAGGCTGATTCTAAAATATCTGCTAGAAACAACTACATGATGGCATTTTATCTAAAATAAAGGTGACTAAAGCAAATTATTTGCTGGGGTTGGGGTTTTTTTGGGTAGTCTTGTTTATGTTTTGGGGGTTTATTTTGTTACTAAAACAGGATCTTATGCTGGGCAAAGAAGTTATGAAAGAAGACTCCACTGATGTGCCAGTTCTCTAGCTGTAGGAAGCATATGTTAAGCATTAGAAGATTCCAAATGCAATTGTGACTATGCCTAAGTTGTGTCTGTACTCAACCAGAAACAGTAGATATCAGATGGAAAGGAAAATGAAGCCTGTCATGTTTGTAAAGCACTTGGATCTCTCTCCCTTGGCTCCAATATTTTTGTTTCTAAATTGTGGGACGCATAAAAACTTTTTTTTGTTTTGATAAGTCTTTTCACTATTCTCACTTTTTATATTGCTGCCTCTGGTAAGGAGGAGGCAGATGAGAAAAAAAAATGTTTCTAATGACCTTTTCTATTCTGGAAAAAAAAAAGCCTAAACCAACCTGCTTGTGATTTGTCATCTTGTTTACAAGTTAGCTAAGCTTTGCTTTAAAAGGAGCTCCTCTTATGATTTTATAAATTCTGTTTGAAGGCAGTTTTACTTCTGTCACTTGGTGCAGCTGTGCAGGGAATATGTTGGAGAATTTGATATAGTATTGACATTATTTTATGAAAGCAGTGTCAGGCTTTATTTGTGCAGATGATAGCTAAGAGACCCAAGTGACTGGCAGTTATTACTGGGAACATCAAAGAGTATAAGCAGATGGCAATGAAATACACCCAAATATGGGACAAAAAAGTTATGCCAATTTGTTGTACACTGTGTCAAGACATAAGGCATTTAACGGCATTACAGATTTCTGGACCAGGTGTATTCTTTTAAACTGAATACTTTTGTTTAACCTAGGGGGGGAAAAAAGAGAACAACAACATAAAAAACCCCATGGCTGTCTTGATGACTTCTTCATACTGAGATACCCAGCATCTCTGCAAATAGGACAGCTGTTCCAGAGCACCTCATGATAATTTTATTCACTTAATTAGAAAATTAGTACCTGAAACATCAGTATGGTTATGATGTGGATGGCAAAATAATTAGTAAGTACCTGTGGTTTAGGATGACAACTGAGTCAAACCCATTCTTCATCATGTGCGTTCCAGAAGTGGCAGCATGTTTGTCCCTTCAAGGATCTCTCTCAACACCTCCTGCACTTGCTTCAGAGGATTGATGCACTCAGGTGCTATTCAGCTGCTTTTGGAGTTACAAATAAAGAAGGAGTTGCATTTCCAGTCTGTAACTGGACAGGAAAGAGCTGTAGGGTCTGTGGCATTCAGGTATTTTACCTAGTGAGCAGCTACACACAAAGTCTTGTGCTGCTTCGGCTATGCTTTGTTTCCACCTTGTATGGACACAGGAGTGAAACTTCACACACCACAAAAATAAGAATATTTCTAGCCTTTGTAATGCCAGCACACAGTAGGAGAGGTCAGAAATGCAGTAATCCTATTCTTCTTGGATGCTGTTGTCTTTGATTCTCCAAACAATTTTACACTGTTAAAGTTTCATATTTGTGTAAAAAACCTGCAGATTGCTGCTATAAAAAATTTACCATGGAGGTACAAAACATTTGTTTCCCAAGCCTGTGGCAGTGGAAGTACTAATGAAAGAATTTGAACAATTTGTTTCTGTTGTTTGAACAAGCAACCATAAAGAGATAAGAAAAGTTATCACCACAAGAAAGCAACTTTCAATTTTCAAGGTAAGCACGCAGTCTTATCCATTCTTCTTAATAATCTACTTCAAATAGTGATGACACAGGGATGTTTAGAAGATCAAGTAAAGGGAAAAGAAAGCAAACATGATGGTGTTTCAGATACTCTAATGAAAATTAATTTTTAATTTTTTAATGACCAAACATACCGGAATAATGAATCAAAATAGTTATGCTGAAACAAGAAAATGTTTTTGTGTAAAACAAATGGAATTCAAAAGACACTGTTAAATATATACAAATTTAATGAGAATATGGTCTTACTAGGAAAACGTGTGGCTTACATTAAGCATAGCACTCAAATCTCATAAGGGAGTATTAAAACCAAAGGTATGACTCATATACAAACTCATATACTTACTTATTTAGTTTTCATTTTACACTTTTTTCTTTGAAACCAGAAGCACCTGAAGTGTTTAAGTATGAAGACTTTTATCTCTTAACATGGCAGAAGAAGCTGACATTTCCAAAAAATCATTAAGTATTGCTGGACTGAACTTGGTTTATAGTAACAAGTACTGCTCTTGATAACAATCTAGGGTCAGAGAACCAAAAATTGTGCTAAATATTTAATATTCAGAATTAAATGATGGACTGGATTGATGACAGAAAGATGAATACAATTTTTTTGATGTATTTTGATAGTTGCAATAATGTTTATATTTATATGCTAGGAGCTGTACTGAGAATCAAAGTACTTTCACATTAGATATTGTACTGTGTCAGAACATTGTAAATTATCTTTATTTTGGCTTTATTTATACAAAGTAGAGACTTGCTGAGCATAAGCAAATTCAAAATGGTAGTACCACCTAGCTGCAAATTTAAGACTGGCATATTTATAGCTCATGACGTGTTTTATGGGATCAACAAGGAACTGTTTTGTTCTTTTTAATTGGTCACATGAGACAAAGCCAGCTGTGATATAAGATATCACAAATTTATCAAAACTTATAATTTTATTTATGTTTGCATGAAATCTGAGTGTATATTATGTATTACCTGCTGTTTATCCTGTTGTCAAATCAACCAGGTGCAATTCTGGCAACATATATTTTTTATAACATTTTTACTGTATCATTATATAATCATTGTATTATTGCATTATTCAGATTATAATATAATAATACATATATAATAGATTATAGTAAATAATAATACTGGCTATAAAAGTATCTTCTTGATACTTACAATCTGTGACATTTCTGATTCTATTCTGGTTGTGTGTGTTAAAACTACAGAACAGTTTTTGCTCACCTGTATTGTATTTCAGCCTCAAGACTTAGAACAGTGTCAGAAGAAGAAGGGATATTGGAAAATAAAATATGTCGACCTGACCAGAACAAATAGGCCTCATCTCTTAAATCCTCTCAATTTGCAATTAATAAAGATGTAGCTCAGCAAAATGAAGAAGGGGAGACCAGGAGTGCTGGAAACAATGATACATGGGTGCCTTGACATATAAAGGATGCTTCCTATAACAGTCCAAAAGTCCCAAGTCTCTGGTCTGTGAATAGCCTCAGACCTTGCAGAGAAATTCTCTGTCCAGTATCAGCTACTGTTTTAATATGAGGGAGATGAAACCTGGGAGAGGCAAATTGCAGAAGGTGACTCAAAATAGTGAATACTCAGACAACCATGTTAAATAATTTGTCGGAGAGAAGATGAAGTATGTTATCTGCTGAACACTTATTTTCAATGTTTGTATCTTCTTCTGTCACTTGTATACAGTTAATCACTTTGATTATGTTTTCAAAGGGCACTCTTTTAGGTTTTCTAGTACAAGCTGAAGCTTGATGCAACAATGATCTCAAGAAAGCTGATATAATATATCAAGGAACAAAGACTGCCAAGAATAAGATGGTATGTAAGAGAGGTTTATAAATTCAGTGAAGAAGATCAAAACTATCCATGCTGGTTAGTAACTGTCAAAGGCAGTGTAGTATCACAAAAGAAAGGTGTTATTTGCAAACCAGGTATTTCAGCCTCAACATTGAGCAGCACTGGTTCTTGATATGGGGAATGTGTAAGTGTGGGAAGAAAGGCATCTGCTCTCCCACTACCTAAATATATCGAAATCTAGGATGCTCAGTGAAGCTATGGCTATAATTTCCAGAGTGTTATGGAAGGAATAACTAGGTCATTGGTAACTGCTAGGCCTATCCTATTTAGTGTCCCTTTTTCCTCCATTTCCCTGTGCCCCCAAATGTGGTCAAAATTACATGAATCTGTGCAATGCTTTTCCAGTTAAACTCTACCCCTTCTTTGAAGTCAGCATGTCATGCATCTTATGATTGTCAAGTTCTTGAGCAGAAAAACATCACCATCAGCTGAGAAGCTCAGAGTTGGCTTTGCCAGCAACTAAATCAGGAATATGCTAGTCATCAGGATTTAGAATGGATGTTTAACCACTGCTCTTCAGGGTGTCTGACATGGTGCTCTTTAAGCAACCACCAGATAAATGCCAGAACTTCCAAGAATTGAGTTCTCTGATGAAAAAGCTGCAAAAGTTGAGTGGAAATGCAATCTGCATCCCATGGATGAGTGCTAAATAAGAGAAAAGACCAAGTACAAGAAACCAAAGAAATGGAAAAAAAAATCTATAAGCTATAGGGTGCATATTCATAAAATCAAAAAATTTTAATGTCAGAATGTGTTAGGGGAGCAACTTGCACTTCCTGACTTTTGTTCTGACATTTTACACTAGGATGAACACAAAACATTCATGGTTATTTTTTTCTTACCTGATATTGAAAGTCTTTTCGGAAACAAGCAAAACACACAGTATTTCTGCAGCTTGCGTGCAAATAACCTTTTTGAAACTGTAATAGTCTTGGCATTTTTTTGAATTATAAACCATCTTCAGGCTGGATGAAAAATGATCAGCTCCAAAAGAACAAAGTTTGACAGCCTCAGGCTGTATTCACAGAACTTTTCAAATACACAGCAGAATGACAAATTTACTAAACAGCAAATATACCAAACTATGCCTTAACAATGAACAACATTTTATCCTGTACTTTGCCCAATATCACCTCTAATACTGACTGGAAAATTGCTTCTTGAATAATGCATTTGGAGAAAAAATTCCATTGCTCCTCAGATGTGCTTGTTAACATTTCTTTCATTATTCAACCAGCTACTCAGATTTTATTTATCAAATGTTACAATAGCAATCTAGTATGCTTTTCAAGAAATGATCAGTCACTTCTAATTATTACATAAGCCCGGTGTGGAACTTCTCCAAAATTAGATCACATTTTCTGTGGATTATTTCACATGGATGTAGCTTTGTGAATGTCACACATGTGATATTCAGAACCAAAAAAAAATCAAAAGTCAGAGTACTAATGAATTTGGTAGCCTTGTGGCAAATTTTAATAAGAAACCAGCGTTATCTCACCTTAAAAAGAACTAAGAGGAATAATTCTGATTTTTAGCTAGAGTGTTTTAGATTGAGTATGTGGAGGGGGAAGGCAGACATACATTAAGAAAGCGTCTGTCCCCGGATGTTATGTATTTTCCTTCCCAGGTATTTGAAGAAACAGTAGCAGACATATCTGGGTGTTTAGGCAGAGAAATTTTACTAGACACAGTTTAGAGAAATATTTAAAAGAGAATATGTCATCAACAGAAAATCAGAAAGGATCACTGAAAAGGAAGAAATAGAGAACGAATCCAAATACTCCAGCTGCTGATTCACTAAAGAACTGACAGAAGTCTTGCAGCAAATACAGAGGGCAGTCTTGATTTTTTGAGAGTTTTTCTTCTTTTCAGTCATCAGAGAGCATAATTTGTGAGAGTGAAGTTCTTTACAGAACTAGACAGCAAGGACTCACACACACTTTTGTTAATTCACATGTATTGAAATGATTTTTCCAAGAGGTGTTCTTCTTTTTCACGGTAATTCATTCTTAGAGGTTGTTTGGAACTAGTGTGTTTGATTTAGAACTACTGAAGAAAGGGTTGAGAAGGAGGATGGGAAGGCTGTACCCTCAGTGCACTTGGAAGCAGTAGGAAATGTCACACAAACAGATGAGCAGTTCCAAAAAGCAGAAGTCATACAGGAAATTTGTTTTCATTGTACAATATCCTATTGAGTTCACAGCAAGGGTTTTTTTTTGTAAGGACCTGCCTGAACATGCAAAGTTTTCATTTTTGTTGTTATGGAGATGAATATTTGCTGTCCAGAATCGCTTCTGCTATTTCCAGTCCTGGAGTGGTTCAGAGAAACCAATCTGTAAGCTGCCATACGGTGTCCCTGACCCCACATTGGGTGGTGTGTCTTTATTTCAAACTTCAAAAATTACATATTACATATCTGTGCTTCTAGTCAGTCAGGACCAGGGCTCTTTGTGAGGTGTTTAAGTCCACTGATTTCCAAATGCTATAATTTCCTTTCCTCCATCTTTTAATTTGCCAATACCTAGCTGTAGCAATTTGAGTGCCCAGCATCCTATGTAGGGGAGTTGAGCTACACTGCTGTGCAGCTCTTGAATGACTCTGGGAGTATTTGAATGCCCTTCTGCCTTTCCCCTTCCCAGTTTTGTCCTATACAGAGTTGTCTGGGTCTGGAGAGCCCCACACATGGCATTTATGCCTTGCTGCCTGGCAAGACCCACAAAGAGAGGAAAGGGAGAACCAACACCTGCTGCCTGCCCCCTCCTTTTTTCAGGTCTGCTGGCAAGGAAGAGTAAGAGGAAAACTGTCACCGTGCATAGAGACTGAAACCCTGCCTGGCCTTATGTCAGCTTATAAAGGGAAGTGTCTGGAGGTTCTCTGTTGTCTTTTGTCCCACAATGTGCTTTCCATTAGGATTTTTCCAATGTGACACTTTAATTTTGCAGTGCATTAATTTTCCCAGTGGTTCACTAGAAGTGAAATGTAAATAATACAAAGGGTTTGTGATGACAAATGCATTAAAGGGTTTAGATGCAACAGTAGTGAGCAACAAAGACACAAATACAGTGAATAATTAGATTGATATGAGATTAAATTTTTATTATTCTTCAAAATTATTGTACAGACCTGTACAAATAACTGCAATGACATTTGAATCTATGGGGCAGACTTCTGAACCAGCAAGTTTAAAGTGCTCAAAGAGGAGCCTGCAAAGTTTTACACAGAAGATGTAACACCTCACTGGCCAATTTCTGCTAACCTTATTCAGGATATATGTGTTTGTCCCTACAAGTGATCTTACTGCAACAGATGACTGTGGAATAGCATCCCATTTGCTAGCCCATTCGCAAGAAATGGTTTAAAAAGGAATGAAAATTACTTGTAAAGGCAGTATTCTTGAAGATAGACAAGAGCTTGATAGGTACTCAGAAATGTCGACATCCTATGAAACATTTACTTCTTTTCTCCTCCTCCATACATAAATGCAAGGCAGCATGGCAGAGCTGCTGGTAGCTCTGCTCCTTAACTGAGGTTCACGGCTTAAGTTATTTCCAGCGTGCTACACCATTACAAACTGAACTACCACTACAGAGCTACTTGATCTTCTTTTTGTGTTACTTTCGGACTAAGTTGTTAGCTATTAAAGACTTACTGACATCCATTAAAGAACTAAGAAGATTCTCAGCTGGAACATATTTTAAGCCAGGAAGATTATCCATGTTTGTGCAACTTGAGATAAACTACCTTCAGTGGTTTTAAAAGAGATCAAAGCTCCTAGCTATCTCTGCTTCTAGAAACATTCTTACGTTTCTTAGCCAGAAATGTGTCGCATACATGAGAGATGCAGAGTCTGCTTTTTAGGTCTTTCTTAAAAACACTGAGAAAGAACTAAACCAAACAATCAGGATTTTTCTGAATAACCATCACATATCCAACAGCTGCAGTTACTAGTTAGACCCTATCTGAGAAGTGAATAATTTATCTTAGGGCACAAGTTAACCCATTAGCTCCTGAAAAAAAAAAAATAAACAGTTTGACCCCAAAATCTTTTCTTGGGGCAAAGGTCAGCAATTTCAAAAAAGCATTTTATTATTCTTCACATATTCCAGAGGAATTGAAAAATATATCTTTTTCTTCCTCACCTGAATTCTAGCCCTGAGAAATTTGATGAAACAGTAAGAAAATGGCATAGGCTATAAAGCAAGAGGAGCATATTTCTGTGCTTCACCTTTGGAGAAGAAAATAGGTCAAGGAGAAGCTGGAGGGTTTGAGTGGTGAGTCTGAATGATGATGGATGCCTGCAAACCAACAAATCTCCCCTTATTTGAACCAAGGAGACAGAACCAAGGAGACAGAAGCAGAAGCTTTCCAAGAAGGAAGGCAGAAAACAACCTTGGTCCCATTTCTAAGCATTTACTAGTTTTCTAGCAGTTATTAGCCAAACACCTAATGGAACCTACTCCAGGGCTTCTAGCTAAGGGCTCTGGGCTTCTATTCCACTAAAGTCGTGAATGATCTGTCACAGTCCTGAGAGATCTCACTGTAAAAACTGATCAGACAACATCTGCTAAATAATCTGTGTGCAAGTATACATGTGTTTAACAATATACATGCTCAACTTTCTATTGGATTTATTCTCAGCAAATGTATGGAACAGGTAAAAGCACATGGGATGTGATCTAGCTCACTCTTAGCTGATGGAAAGGTCCACATTGGTTTCCATGTGCTGCCCATAAGTCTAACAGTACATCAGAATTTCAGGGCTTGTTTATACACTGTAATCAGCTGCTGAGCAAAATTACCTTTCATGGTCCATTTTGATGCTTAGTCTGTTCCTTGTCCCCTTTGCAAATTATTCCCATTCTTCTAATATATTTTCAAGGAAAAAATCACTGTGCATCACCATAATGTGCACCACATGCCTTTTGAGAGAGACTTCTACAAAATATGTGTTAACATTTCTTGGTAAGTCGCAATTGGACTTGAAGAAACGGGGTTTTTTGTTTGTTTTTTGCTTGTTTGATTGGGTTTTTTTGGTGAGGTTTTTTCGTCTGTTTTGCTGGATTAATTTTCAGGTATAGGTCATCGACATAAAATCACAATCCCATGACTGGGGCTATCATCATTAAGCTGCATATATTCCAGTCAAGGTAGTAGTAATATGGCCTGTGAGCTGGTTTAACGTATGAGAACAGGAGGGTGGGAATTTTCCCCAAGACTGATGATGCGTTATGAGATAAATGCTTTTTTGAAAAGATTTTTTCTTATTTTTTAATTCCAGACATTTTTAAAGACACTTATGCTGAGCTGACAGATTTCCAGAGGTAAAATGATACATCAAGTTTGAAGTGATAAGAGAAGAGCAGTTAAAGCAATTCACAACACTAATTTTTATTTCAATTATATGGAAATACAATCTAGCCTGGGTATTATGTGAAATTGCTCAGGGTCACATAATAACCCATTTCATGTGCACATTAGGAAGTTACAAGTTACAATATGTCAAACATCTCTCTACTGTCCAATCTTTGCATGTATTCCACTCATAATTACTCTGTTTCTGGTTAAAGTAGCACTAGGCAAACCATGATATAGTTTCACCTATGGAAAAAAACCCTCTTTTTTTAATGAGACTTTCTGTCACTATAGTCTTTTATCGTTGCTTGCCTTGGCTCACTCAGTGCTCTCAAAAGTCAGAGTAATAGATTTCTTTGGTTCAGGAGAAGATTTTCCTGAGGGCAATACTTTGCCTGTGCTATTTAAAACCTATAAAATGTCTGCCCAAAAAGAATACAATCAATAAAACAGACACTGAACTAGGGATGGATAATAGCATTTTTAGTCTAGAAAGAAAAATAACCAAAATAGTCCCACATTCTATGGCACGCACATTTGTGCCTGTGGATGTCTGGTATTTGATGCTAGTTGAAACTTGTTGCTTTTTCCCCCCAAAAAAAGATTTTGCATCATTCTCTTAGCAATTTTGTGTCTTCTCATACTCCATCCCTGAAATCCAGTGGAGGAATTGAACTGTCCTGCCCATCAGCTTTATTGCAGAAGAAGAATGAATGTGAGAGTTACTAAGATGTGTCACTACTTTGCTTTAGTTGCCTCAGGTATTTTTGCAATGAGATTTTCTTTATGATGTATAAAACCAGAACTTAGTAGGTTCAAATGAACAATGGATGTGCTTGGAAATGAAAGATTTTGTGAATGTGCCAAGAAAGTTGGAAATTAAAATGAGAAAAAAGTGGCAAGAGAAATGTTTTGTGTAGACTTTCATTGTCCAAAAGGGGAAAAGCTGCAAAGTAAAAATATTGATTAAAACCCATCTCATTCTTCCATGCAAGCAAACATACTATGGTATGTTCTAAGCAGATCTGAATCTATATTCCTCAATGTAGGAAAACAGGAGCAAAAAATCTTGCTGCAAACACACTAAATGGATTGTTACCTGATGGAACAGTTCTGAGTAAGGTGCCTGGTGTTCTGCGTGCAAGGACACACAGCTGCAGATCAGATACTGACAGGAAACATTGGACTTTATTATTGAATCCATGACAGAAGCATTTGAGGGGTACAAATGACAGTCATGCCTCATGTGTCTGCCACTCAAGCCTTTAAAAAGATCTCACCAGTACAAGGAAGAGAGAGAAAAAAGGGATTTTTCTGTCCAAATGTATACTTTGGTATGAGGTTTTTTAAAGAAACTGAACAACCCAGCGAGGTACAGAGTTGTGGCAGAGTTCAGAGTCCCAAGAATTATTTAACAGCTGACAGCATAGGAATCTGTTCCAGAAAGCACGGCCTGCTCAGTTACTAAGCTGTTACATATATTTTCATTGCTATCAGCTGATCCTCACAAATTTCTAAAAAGTGTGGTTAATATCTGAGTCTTCTACATCACTTCTTAGTTTTGTTATATAGTCAGAGATATATCTGGGGAAGAATGGAAAACAAGCTTCTAGGTTCAGAGGAGTCAGCCTTGATCCAGAGAGGTTTTATAACATACAGCAACACAGCATGACAAGGCTGTAAGCATGATGTTTTCGTGGTGCGGGGAGCAGTTTGTGGATGAGAGGCATGGTAAACAGACCTTTCAGAGGTGGAGATAACAAGTCACCAGGAGTGTCCATGTCCAGAATTTGTAAACTTCTTTTTTTCAAAGCATCACAATGAGAAAAACAAATGAAGGCCAGGTTGCATAGGGCTTTGAGCAACCTGGTCTGGTGAAAGGTGTCTTTGTCCATTGCAGAGGGGTTAGAATGAGGTGGTCTCAATGTCCGTTTCAAAACAAACCAGTCTTCGATTCTAAATCTGGATTCCTTAGCTAGCATTTGAGATTCTGGGTAGCAGAAGTTAGTTATTTCACCTGATCATGAGTCGTAAACCTTTGCTACAAATTGTGATATGATGTGAATGATAAAACCCAGTCAAAAGTGACTTCAGACTGAGTGTGACCAAAACCACTTCTGTCCACAATATTTGAAACATATATAAACTTAAGAAAGAAAATCCTGAAATTATCAGATAAGAGATGCACTTCTGGCAAATTCTAATCAAAATGGGTAGCATTAGCAAAAAAGCAGGGAGGAAAAAAAGACCAAACTTCAAGCAGAAGCTGAGAAACTGTCTCCGAGACATGTCATACTGTCTCTAGAAAGCGCCCAAGGGGATTGCCTTTTTTCTATATTTAGAGAAAATATGTATTACTTGTCACAGAGATAAAGGCACATTAGGGCAGGCTGAATCCAAAATGACTTGACATGAAAGTCAAGTATTACACATGATATCCAGAAGACAAGCATTTACACATGGGCCTGATTTCCAGCCCTGGTGGTAAGATACAGTTTATCTCCAAGAACTAAGATCATAGAATAGACCAGCATGTAAGGAAAGAGTCCACAAGTCTTCTGTAGAGAGAAATGCTGCCTGGCTGACCTTCAGGGGTCCCAAGAAGATGCCGTCAGGGCCCTGGGTTCTTCCCTCCTCCTTCTCTCCCCCAGAAATTTAGGAGCCCTCACACACAGGCAGTGTCCTGGTAGACCTCAATGAGCATGGAGACAAAAGGTGATCTGATGAACTTAAGGTCTTCTCATAAGGCTTTTGAACACATTTTTTTTCTATGAAGGGTAATTTAAGAAAAAAAAAAATCCATGGGACTGGAATAAAAAATGTCTTACTGACTGAAGTTTATTAATNTGCCTTCGCCGTGCCCAGCTCCTGATCAGCAAGAACCTCACACAGTGTTGCCGTGGTGCCCAGGGCTGCCCGCAGCCGTGCGACACGGGGCAACCACCGCTACAAATAGGTAGGAAGCAAATTGTAGGTCTTAAAGACCATCTTCACAGTGATGAAGGATCAGCAATAGAATTCCTTAAGAATCAGTGCTGGATGTGGATTTATTGAATCACAATTACTGAAACACCATCATTGACCTGGAAAATAAACCAACAATGAAATCTCAAAATCTGAGAGGATGCAGAGATCTCTCAAACAATCAAAGTCCTTCTAAAGGGCTGCAGGAAATCCCTCTTCAGTAAAGCCTGATTCCATTAGTAAAGAAGTATCAGATAAGCTTCTCTGTAGCCAAATGTAAGGCAAAGGTAAAATAATCTAAACTCTGCTTATCTGCAGCTGAACTCATTACTGGTAGTTACAGCTCAGACTCTCAGGGTTGCCTTTGGCATATTGTGCAAAAATGGGCCAGAAAAACTGTGGACATCTTTAGGACAGCATAAGGAAAAATATGGGAGGAACTACCATTTTGCCACTGTATACAACCTCAAGGCACCCTGCCTCAAGTATTGCACAGGATAGCAAGAGAAGGTGCAGAAAGGACAACTAAATGGCCTAAGACGGGTGAGACATCGAACATCTATTAAGAGACAATACTTTTCCATAATCATAATGTTCTGGATTGATGTGTCTTGTCAGGAGTAAAAAACATAAAACATCTGCCTTAGGAAATTTAAAGTCCAAGTGACAGCAGCTTTTAATGACATCAGAAACTTTATTATCACCTTTCAAAGTGGCATTAGGTTTTTTCCTATAGCTTTGCCTGAAAGTTTAATAAAACTATCAAAACAAGAAATTGTCTATCCTACATTTCTCCCTATTTGCAATATTAATACTATACCAGCAAAAGATCAGAGAGAGAGAGAGAGAGCACTCATGTTTTATATCCAGGTACCTCATTTTTCTACCAGGGGAACAAAGGGGAAATTTTCTTGAAAAAAATGGGAAAATACTGTTCTCTGTATCTTTCAAAGTGCATTTTATCCCAGCTCTTCAGGTTTAGCCAATACAGTGTATAAATAAGTATGGAGTTTTTCATGATATTTCACATTAGATTCCTAAATATAATAATCAAACAGATGATATAGCAGCATAAAAAGACATAAGTAATTGGAGAAAACGAAAATGATTGCTCCAACCATGAGATATAAGCCAATGTCCAGGCATGGAGAAATGATTGCTTGTCAGAATGGCAGCTGGCAACTTTACTTGTTTCTGCTTTTTCTCCAGCCAAATTACCCATCATTTCAGGCTTTACATTTTATTAGGAATTGCAGCCAAGGGGAATATTCAATATTTGGCCCATTTTTTCTAGACTGTTAAAAAAGTGGATCCCTTGCCATCTACAGAAAAGAAAAAACATAAATGCTTTAACCTGTGACTCTTGCAGGAACTATTAGAAGCTACAATTGCTAAACATCAGGGACAGTTCTTGGTAATGATATGGAAAATTGTTTTGATACACAGAATGGAAACTCCTTTCCTAAGCAACCTGATGAGCCTCAGTAATTAATGCTTCTTGGCATCAGAGAA
The DNA here is from genome assembly GCA_013399915.1 of Illadopsis cleaveri. Taxonomy (NCBI): domain Eukaryota; kingdom Metazoa; phylum Chordata; class Aves; order Passeriformes; family Timaliidae; genus Illadopsis; species Illadopsis cleaveri. The sequence goes on along the minus strand of VXBB01002598.1, from coordinate 92,845 downwards.
GCAAAATCAGGTTTTTACCTGTCTGGAAAAGAAATATTAGGTGCATTATAGAGAAAAGATTTAGGCCTGTTGCAACACACATACATGGTCATGATTATTTGGGGTCAATGTCATCACAGAGGTAGTTGCAGGGCATTAGAAGGAACTCTTGAAACAAAGGTGGAGTTAGCCTAAAAAGAAATCAGGAAAGAGGAATGAAAAGTAGTAGTGGAGGCTGAGAAATCCTGGAATGGTAGCAGACCCTTGATGGAGGAACCTCACTATGAATGTCATGCCTGGCTGGCAGCTTGGGCAGCATGTGGGACACCCCCAATCCCAAGTTGCTTGGGGTCATGGGACTTTCTCACTGTCCAGACTGTGTTGAGCTGCAGGGTCACATGTGGGACCAGAGAGCCCACAACAGCCATGGGATTCTTGAGAAAAATGGGGCAACCGGGCAACCCATCCTCCCCAAAGGAAGGATGAGGACCTGCCACCACAGGTGCAGTGGGTGAGGGGGAGAGCAGATGGGATGTGTGTCCCCAGCACTGCAAGCACCTGTGTGAGTATGGGATTAGAGCTTCTTGTGATTGATGCTAGAAAGGTGAGCTGTAGGTGTTTATTTCATAAATCACTGATTTCCAGTTAATTATCAAAGAATCATAGATTGGTTTGGGCTGGAATGTACCTTTAAAGCTCATCTAGCCCAACCCCCCTGCAATGAGTAAGGACATCGTCTGCTAGATCAGGCTGGTTAAAGCCAAGTCCAACCTCATGTTTCCAGAATGGAGCATCTACCACTTCTCTGGATAACCTGTTTAAAAAAAAGCAAAAAAGCTTTCACTGCAGTTATTAAACCAATAAACCACCTCAATCCTCAATCCATTTGGTTAAAATACCTAGACTGTGCAGATTTTTCCCTGTGCCAAAATTGTGTTGAAAAACATAGGAAATCTATTGACTTCATTAAGAACAATGAAGGTTTGGGCCATGAACTTAAGTACTTGCTGGCTTCTGGATCAGGAGTTTTTTAAAAAACGAGATGTGCATAACTGGTGCTTTGGTGTGTTAACGGAATGACACAGAGTACAAGAGCAAGGCAGGAGGAAATATGGGGTTAACACTGACTTCCTGCTGGTCCCAGCCCTGAGACAAATGAAAGTAACTGTGAAAATCATAATCTCAGTCCCTGGGACAAGGACCTGTTAGGGCTCACACAATATAAATTGCATTCTGAATTAGCTAAAGCAAAGAGCACTATGAGAAAACTCGCTGTTTGTGCTTCGCGTAGCCATTTGTGTGACAACTGCTGACTGCACTCTGAGAGGGGAGTGAGGCAATTATAAAAGGAGAGGGTGAAACTTGGCAACCAAAGGGATGTGTAGCTGCCTAGAAAAAAAAATGGACGTGTTCACAGGCAGCTGCAGAGTACACTGAGCCTGGGAAAGCCTGGCAGGCTGAGATGAAAGGCTACTGCAGTAAAAGAAACAGAAACAGAGGAACAGATCTGGGAAGCCTGAGAGGCAGTTTCTGCTGAGGACTGACATTCAAAAATGTGGGGTGGATATACCTGCAAGTCCAAGGATGATATGTTGAAGAGTGCAGTGTAACACCTATTCAGACACAACAAGAAATAACCAAAAACCACAAAAAAAGCCTGACCATCACCACTGTGGGGAAGAGAAAGAGGTGAATTATGTGTGGGTCTGCAGAGTGAATATATTATTCAAATGAAGTTTAACACTACCATGGAAAAAAGTGATTTCATACTATGATGTCAGGTCACAAAAATAGATCATTATGAGGAATAATGGAGGGCTAGGGGCTTTTATGAAAAGCATGAGAGCTATCAAGTACTCCCAGTGTTTCAGAAGACGTCAAAGAAGATGGGAAATCTTTAGGTCCATCTCTAAACCTTATTAAAATTTTTAGGCAAAAGGCTGCAAAGTGATGTTTTTGTGCTAAAAGATAAGAAAGTCATAAAATTAGAGTATGGATTGGAAGAAAGGGGTACTTGATGCCATCAGTACTGCAGTTTTTCATCTGATACGTGATTCTGTAAAGAGCTTATCATGCTATATAATACAGGAACAACTCTGTATAGAAATGCAGGTATTTATGTCTCAAGTAATTACAGGGCAGGAGCAGGAGGCACTGGATGGACTGCCAAGGAAAGGTAAGTCACATGTCTAATCTGAAATTATGAAACAAGGCAGATGTCAGCTGTAGTGATACCTTAAAGACCTAGAAATAAAACAACACTCTTCTGAGACAACATTAGTCATTAGTATAGGAGGTAATAGAAAGGCTGGTCTTTATTGGAGGCCTCCAGGAACAGATATGGAAAATGCCTAAAATTCCTGCCCCTGCATGTGTGAATATAGTTTTATAAGTTTAGCAAATTAGCATAACTGAAAAAATCATCAATTAGAATCACAAATGACAAAGTAATTCCCTCTTTTGGTTCCATCTCTCTTGTAGCCCTCCTTTAGATAGGAACTAAACTTTGTTAATGAAAATGTGTCTTAAGAGCTGGTTTCAACCTTGGCTCCCAGGAAAAACCAAGATAGGATAGGCGCCTTGGGTCCCCTGGGGTTTAGAGCCTCTGGAATGTGTTCTGTCTTTCTGCCTATCAGGGTAGGAAAAGGTAGAAAAAAGTACTGGAACTAGCTGGGAATTATATATCTGTACAACAATAATCTACAGAGCTATGAATATATATGAAGAAAATAAAAGTAAAAATTATTCTGGTATCAGTGGGATGGGTCTGGAAAACAAATGCAGGGATAAAAAGCAGTTAAATCTCAAGAAGATATGGTTAAAAACTACTTTTGCCACAACACAGTGAAATGACTTGGCTGTCGGTGTCTTTAAGGCCGTGATTGTGCCCTTGTCTGTCATACACATTGAGTGTTGGCTTAAGGCATTGTGAGGTATGTGGGAATAGAGAGTGGCAGTATACACACACACAGCTAAAATTATTTGGTTAAATTATGCAAACAGGCAAACAGGGAAATTTTTCCCAGTGACATTAACCCACTACAGTTTCGATGGTTGTTGTGAGGTTTCTATTGAAGAGGGCTTTTTCCTTTTTAATTCTTTTCATACATTGTGCTGAATAGCATTGTGTGAAAACTGAGTAAAGAGAAAAAAGCCAAACAGGAAGAAACGCAGGCCTGTCTCATTATGCAGGTCTGGCCTTAAGGATGCTCCATTTTCCTCTCTTCTGAGACCTCTGGCCCACTTTCCAATCCAATCAAGAAATTCAGGTTACTTTGAGTGTGTAGCCCTGATCCAATGCCAGCTGCACATGCAGACACAAGCATGCGTGTGTGCATTCACACTCAATACAAGCAGCAAAATCATTCCCTTTGGAAGTGTTAAGACAATTTCAAGAATCCAGATGCAGATAAAATTCCTGCATGGGTTTTCCTTTAGGATATAAGATAATGATTTCTTTTCCCAGGAAGTATCTCAGCATCATATTCATCATTTCCCATCATGAAGAGCACAGAGAGGTAAAAGTGAGTGTTGGCCCCTGATTTTACTCTTCTTCTCAGGCCTCATGTCTAGCCAGTCTGAACTTGGATTATTGCGTGAATGAAGAATGTAAAATTCTTGCTCTGTACATTTAAGCTTATCCCGACTGTAATGAGATGGAAATGCATTCTTGACTCATGTATTTTATTTATATTGTATTGACCATGAAATCCTATCTTTCCATGGGGACTGTCAATCATGGATTTACATTGTATGATGAGAAAGGATACAGTTATTTTGAAGGATTTCTCATAAAAAATACCAGCTACAAAACACCATGGAGAAAAAGATAATATTATAGCTAAATAATGAAAAAAAATGCAAAAAATTCATCTCTCAGTATATCAAGGTCAGCTGAAATAGCTACTGTGAATATAAGTTTAAAAGTAGATTTTCAGTCCAGGACATTTGTCCATATGTTTCTTAAAATGGTTTTCTTGTACAAAAGTCAAGGTTTGCCCTATATTTTGGGGGTTTTTTTTAAGTGCATAACATTAGAGTAAATAATTAAATTTTTCTATCTTCTACGGGTTGGTTATCAAAATTTTGGCTTATAAACTGGGCAGGGAAAACACATGCATCAGTAGTTTATCCAGGCATGCAAACCTGATGGGTGCAGGTTCACTGTACAGATTCAAGATACACTCCAGAAAGACACAGCAGCACACTGTTCGATGTGTTGTGTTGGGTTGACCCAGGCTGGATAGTAACTTTCTAGCAAACCCTTTCTGTCACTCCCCTCCTCAGCTGGGCAGGCAAGAGAAAAAACAAGAAAAGGCTTGTGGGCCGAGATAAGGACAGGGAGAGATCTCTCACCGGATATTATCATAGGCAAAACTGACTTGAATGGTGGGTACTAGTTTAAATTAAATTATCAAATCAGAGTAAGGAAATAAAACAAAATCTTAAAAGCATCTTTCTCCTACCCTTCCCTCTTCTTCCTTAAATTAATTCCTGCCAATTTTCTTTCCCTTCTCTCCATCAGCTGTCCAGGGGGACAGGGAATGTGGTCTGTGGTCAGTTCATAACACATCATCTCTGCAGTTCCTTCCTCCTCAGGGGAAGGACTGCTCACACTGTTCCCCTGCTCCAGCATGGGCTCTCTCCCATGGGAGACAGTTCTCCACAAACTTCTCCAATGTGAGTCCTTTCCAGAAGTTGCAGTTTTTCCCAAACTTCCTCAGTGTAGGTTGCTTCCATGGGATACTGTCCTTCAGAACCAAGCTGCCCCAGCATGGATCCCCCTTGAGGTTTACAATTCCTTCCACTTAACCTGCTCCAGCGTGATCTTTTCTCTCTTCAGGGTCACAGGACCCTCCAGTGGAGGCTTCCCAGTGGGTCATAGCCTTCTTCAGGCATCTGCCTGCTCCATGGGCTGCAGGTGGATCTTTCCTCCATCATGGACCTCCAGGAAGTGTAGAACAGCTTCCTCACTATTGCCTTAACCATAGGCTGCAGGGGAATCTCTCCAGTGCCTGGAGCACATCTTCACCCTCCTTCTGCACTGCAGGACTGTTTTTCTGACATATTCTCACTCCTCTGACTGCTGATAGCTTGAAAATTTCATTTCTCGCTTCTTAAATATGATATCCCAGAGGTACAACCACTGCTGCTGCTGGGTTCAGCTTTGGGCAGTGGGGAGTCCATCCTGGAGTCAGCTGGCATTGGCGGGGAAAGCTTCTGGCAGCTTCTTCAGAAGCCACCTCTGTAGCCCCTTGCCATGCAAACACAATACACCTGTAAACCTGCAAAGGAAATGCGTTTCTTTAAATGCTTGAAGCCTCATGGTGATTCTGATTTTAAGCCCAGAAACTGCAGTTTAGTACTAAATTTATTCCAAGTCTAGGGTTCAGCCTATCTCCCCTGCCTCAAGATAGTGGTTTTTTTCAGTTTACAGAAGTGCAAGGGACGTTCCCAAACGGCTGCCAAGTGTCTGGGTGCTCATATTGAGTTATCAGTAATCAAAGCGAAAAGGTATGAGTAATTTTTTCTTGTTTGATATCCTTTAATATATTATTGTCTTTTGATTCTGACATATAATCCAAAAATATATTATATACTGTATTTTTGAAAAAAATCATTAAATGTACGTTTGTCCAGCTTTTGGTATTTATATAAGAACAGTTGAATAAAGTATCCTTTCATTTCATCTAACAGGATTTTGCATGACATATTATGCTTTGAAACTTAATTTTACAGTATATTTTTCCCTTATGCATAACTCTGGTGGCTTGATTTTTTTATTTTGTATGTCTTGATCATTATTTATGATTTTATTTTTAACTTTTCTTTGAAATCTTTTAAAACCCACTGATCCAATTTCTACAATGGTTCAAACAAAGAATCACTGGTTCAAGTGATGCTGTGCCTGTTTACTTCAGAAGAGAATTTGGGCAAGACAAAATTAAGCTTTTTTTTTTTAATGTTGATTTTCTAAATGATCAAAAGGGACTGGGGAAAGCAATTTTATTATAATCAAATATCAGAGACTGACCATCAGCTCTAAGACAACAAAATCATTGCTGTTCAGTGAAGCAGAATTAGCCCCAAAATGCAGCTCTGTACCTGAACTGTTGTTGCCGTGTATTCTTGAGTATGAGGTCTTAAGCTCAAATGGTCTTTGAACCTCCTGTGGTTTTGTGTTACAGTCCATGCAGTCTCTATCCCTGTTAACCGCTAAAAAAGTCCTTAAAAATAACTGCTTGGATGTGCTTACTAAAAATGTTTGTAATTCAATTGCTTTTTTTTTTCTCTGTGTCTTTTCCATTCCAGAAATTGCAACCTGCTCCAGCTGCTTCAAGCTACCCAGGGGGCAAAGGTATCCCCAGCATGGAACTCACCTCCCCTGGCCACTGTGTCCATCACAGGATGCCACTGGTGACATCTCCTAGGGTAAAAACTATTAGTGTTCACCCTAAAGTGTGTCTCAGTTTGGGAAGAGAGGTATCTGCCAGGGCAAGCTGGAGTTTCCCTTGGAATGGAGAATG